>JBBPFJ010000960.1:0-33919 GCA_037975025.1 Excoecaria agallocha
ATCTCTCTAAAAATTTGTAATTTATCAATAACAATTTTCCATTTATTACTTTGTTCATGTTATTAATTAACTTAATTTCCTTGCCTTCATACCTTTACTAGTTTATGATTTAATGAAACTAAATTAGAAGCAAAATAAGATGCTTAGCAATTTATTTGGAAGCTCCAACTTTGCATTATATGAGTTAATATACATTATTAAACTCAAGACATATTTCAAGCTGAATTCAAATCAACCACATATCATCAATAAAAAACAAGTAAACTGACAACTCCATACCAATTCAAGGCAAACCACACGAACAAGTACACTTTTTAAGCTAAAAAAATTGTCCCAAACCTATTTGCAAGCCTCAAAACCCAATCAGTTAAATTCTATAATCAACATTTAAAATAAACTTAAATAGTATAGTGCTAATATCTATAAAAGATGTGCAACTTAACTTCATTCCTTTGTTTGTAACAATCACACAACCATCAAAACGACTTCAACAGATCTAAAAGCAACATACATGGAATAGTTCATGAATCTACTTCACTTCTTATAGGCATTTATGAAAAATATCTTAATTTACAGATTTAATCTTACAAAATCAAACACAAAATTGAAACTAAAAGATCTCCAAACTTGTTGGAAACCTAAACCTAACTCATATTGTTTCCAAACTCTAATCTTGTAGGGACTCTTCTTTTGCTTCAGTTCCATTTCTCACTCATTCATGTTTCGCCTTCTCTTGATCTCTTTTGTTCAACCCATCAAAACAGAATCCAACTCCAATATTCGTCTATCCCCTTGTACTTTCTTTTTACCTTATATTTCTTCAATTATACTTTTTGTTCTTAAGTTCACATTTAACAAAATCCTAATTTAAGTTCTCAAAAAAATGGTGACAAATCAAAATTGTGTGCCACATAATTTTTTGTTGGTTATCAAAGAGTGAGCATAGTGGGACTTTTATATAAATAATGCAAATTGGAAAATTATTTATAAAATTGATGTGTTTTTAGGAGTAATTATGGGATTGGGGTTCTTGTAAAATAGTAGAAGGACACTACAAGATCAACAAAATGGGGTTACCATTGAATGAATTCCTCTTCATTGAAATCGTAGGTCTCCTCTATAGGAGTATGTAGGTCCCGCCAGCGATGAAAATCTGGCTGATGAATCTCATAAGGACTCTCAACAGGAATAGAAGGTGGGTTCCATAGAATATTGGGCATTATTGGTACGTAATTACAAGCTTGAAAATCGTAGATAAAAAATGTGTTCAGGCTCTAAACCCACACAAAAGTACTACGGGTTTAATCCACTTTTATGCTTTTTCAACCATGTAATTATAAAACACATTGAAAATAAATATCCCGGCATATATATAAGGAGCCCGACATATATATAAAGAGTCCATCTTGTAAAAAACATTGCTTTGAAATAATTGTAGTAGATTATTGATTCGTATTGCAACAATTATAGTAGGTTTGCAAAATTTTGGTGTACAACATAATATTAATATCTAGTAAGATTTATAAATGTAATTATTTATAGTTTGGTACTTTATATTTTAATTGTTAACATAATAATTTAATTTTTCTTTGTTAACATACTTTCTATATGATAAATTACAAGTAGTAAACATTTAATAAACAAAAAATCATTCGATAATAGTAGCCTAAAAGGAAAGGTATTTTTAAACTATAATATGTTTATCTATGTGTAATATATAATTAGATAATTATAGGTTGAAATATTTATACTCTCTTTATGTTACGTGATATTTTAAAATATTTATATGTCACTATGATTAATTTTAATTTGATAAATTATCATGATAAATAAAAAAATATGAAAATTTAAATTTAATATAATATTGATTGTATTAATTTTATATGATAGATGGTGCACACATATTTAGCTCTAAGAGCCATAAGAGGTGATATTGATAGAAAAATTATTAGTCAAAACTGGAATGATCTCTATAACTGTCGAGTTGGAAATAGCCAAACAATATTTGAGCACATTATTTTAATAAATAAAAAATTACAAGAAATTATCATGTAAAGATATCCCAAGACTGAAACAAAGATTGTAGATGAGCTGTGAATGACAATTCTAATAATTTACTTGAAGTCTATAATGAAAATTTGGAATAGAGAGGATGTAGGAAAATATTAGCAATTGGTTCTTATATTTGTGAAAGATGCAATAAAAATTAGTGAAGAATATTATTTAAAAGTCAGAGATACTATGCCAGTAGATCAAAGAACTTAATGTAAGTGGTACAATTATAATTTATGGCCCAGATACTATGTTCATTAGAAAATATTAATTGTATTACATTCCAATATGTTGCAATAATGTTAAGTAAACTAAACATATATAATTATAATATATAATAATATGTACGTGTTTAATGTTTTCTCTTATAATCAAATACAAAAATTATTATGTTAATAATGGTAACAAATTAAATTTATAAAACATAAAAATTTTTATAATGGAAATTGAATTAATAATATTTGAATATAAGGAAATAAATATATTTTTTTAGTAACAAATTAAATTTATAAAACATAAAAGATTTTATAATTTGATTTTGGATTGTAGGAAACTGGAAGATGGAAGCATATAATGAATTTTTTTTGTACACAGAAGGGCAAATAAGTTACGATTGACAGGTTTTCAATATGACATATTTGGTCCAAATTCTATTACAAGGAGACTTAAAATTAAAAGTAAACCAACCCATGCTAAATTGATCCACAAAATCCATGTTAAATTGGGTTTGGGTGTAAACGACATGGTGTTTAGGATAATCTATAAGTGTCTAATGTATAATTGAGGGTCACTATGTTGGATGTCGGCGAATTTGGTAGACAACAATGACATTGAGACAATATATAATAATTTAAGTAACTATGAAGATAATAATTTGGTGGAATTAATTATTTTAGTTGGCAAAGGAGGTGTATGAGCTAATGTACCAATGTATGCACCCGGTTATTAGTTGACAAATGATGAATTAAGGACAATAAACTTCGAGGCAAGTTAACAATTGTATGTGAATGATGTTGGTCTTAGTCAATCGAGGCATTCACAAAGTCAACAAGAAATTGATTTTGCATCCACCAAGCAAATGTCGGTCAAAGTAAAAATATCAAACGAAGCCGTTAATGACATTTGGTTTGCAATTGAGGAGATGGTGGTGCAATTAGACGTGATGGTAACTTACTCGAAAGAGAAAAAAGTGAAAGCGCAGGCTATAGTCTTCAACGATGATCAGTTAGCCAGATGCCTGATGCTTGTATTAGTCAGCCTCGGCGGTAATTCAACCTTAAGGTTGGTAATTTTCTGACTAAATCTATTTTTGGTAATAGATCAAGTAGTTATGCAACTGTCAGAGAATTTGTTGATCCATCTAGTGTTGAGGCAAGCTAAACCACTAATTAAAATCATCAACGATAACCAGTTACCTAGAGGCCAGATTCAATTCCAAGTGAACTGAGACTGTCTGTTACTCATCAAGATGGTGATTTACTTCGTCAATCCATATCAATTAACATTCTAAATGCACTTGCAAATGAAGTTCCTTGCAACAATCCAAATGTAGGTGACATTGTACATAAAAGTTTGATTGATTTAGAGGCTGATGATGTTCTTGAAGATATAGCTTTAAACAATGATTATTTGTCATCTGATGATGATGTTGAGGCCAAAACTGCAGCTATGTCTGGAGAATTTGATGACTTTAAATTTGGTAAAGGTGATAAATATGATCATACCTAATATGCCAGCATATTAGCATTCATGTATGATATTAGAGATACAAGCAATGCCATCTTTAACTTTCCATCAAAGCACTATTCATAAATTGACTTTGATGCATCACAAGTTGATCTAACTGAAGGTGTTCATGTTGAAACTTGAGATGGTAGCTCGTAGTTATTGAAAAGTTTGGTTTTTAGCAGCAAGGATGAAGTAAAATCATGTGTTAAAAGATACTCAATTATGAGAAATGTTGACTTCAGGGTTGTTGAATCCAAGCCAAAATATTAGGTTATAAAATGTACAAAGGTTGATGATGGATGCAGTTCGAGGTTAAGAGCAGCAAATAAAGGAAAAAGTCAATTTTGGATAATCTCATGCTGTTAGGGGCCTTATTCATGTCTTGCTGGTAATCTTTCAAAGGATCACAGATAGTTAGTAGTGAGTCTTCAATCTAGTTTTTGCAACAGGGTCAAATGAAGTTGTGATTCAACTTTTTTGGAGTGCATTTTTTTATTATAAATTTAATTCCTTATCGGCATTCCTTAATCTCTTTGCTTTAAAAATTTTTGGTTTTCTTTCTTATGGTACTGCACTCAAGATTGATTTTATGATAGTCTCAATGAAATAATATCATATTATAGGTTTTCACTTGACAAACAATGGAAAAATAAGTATAGATTTTCTTTTGTACTTCTTAAAGAATAAGCTATCAGAAAGCATTCATTTGAGACATCATGATGTGTACCTGGATGCTTTTGTGATTATACACATTTTTGTTGCAACATATAAAGTTTTTTACTAAATGTTGGGTATAACTTTTGGCTTCCACTTCTGACTTGCAGGTTAAAATTCAATGTCTAACACAAAGAGAAAAACTTCAGTTTGTGCTCCATCTAAAGCTCTTTGCTAATATACCATTGGTTTTTATTGAGCTCTAAAAGTATTGAAACTTTTTTGAAAAGGAGAAGTAGAAGGAAGGCTTATTAGAGAGTGTGAGTATTGACTATGATGATGTGGATAGAATATGGAGTGCCGGTCAAAAGAAGTAGATGATCTTCAAAAAGAGCTAGAAGTTGAACTAAAGTTTTAGAGGGAGTCAAATGGTAACTTGGCTTTACAGCTAAAGAAAACCCAAGAGTCAAACATTGAGCTTGTCTCCATACTTGAAGAGCTAGAAGATACTATAGAAAAACAAAAAAAAGGAAATGACCTACCTGTCATAAGTGCAATCTAAAAATGAAAATGTAGTGAATTGTGGCCATAGATTTGAACACAATGGGAAGATGAAGCCTAATAAGGAAGTTTCTATTATGAATATGATCAAAGCCTCTTGTGTTCTAGATCTGCAATGTTATGCAGACAATAAGAACACAGAGTTGTATATATTGAAGTTGCAAGAATCATAAAAAATTTCACAAAGTACTATCCAATCTCTGGAAAAATCTCTGCAGGTAAAAGCCCGGGGATAGAAGATGATCAAAGTTTGAATACTCAAGCTCGAGCATATTGTGAAGCAAAATGGAGAAAGAAATTAGCTCTAAAAGAGGAAGAAATAATCAATTTGGAAACAAAGTTATCAAAAGCTCTGAAGGTTGATAGTTTTGAAGTTGAAGTTCTGAAAAAGAAGATAAAGGAGCTCGAGAAAGATTTCAATGAGCTTACATATGAAAATCTAGAGCTTGTACTTAAACTCAATGAATCAAAAAGAGATCTTCCAACTTTTGGTGCCTCTTCTAGTTCTTTATCAAATGAAGTTTCAGAGAATTTTTCTTTTTTTACCATTGAATCTGAAGTAAGGAAATTGAATTCCCAAATATGCAAGCTTGAAAAGGAGCTAAACAATAAAGAAATGCTTATCAAAGAACTCTTCACCAATCACTCCCATATCCTATGTATAGGTCTTGAAAAAAAGTGTGCTAACTTGGAGCTTCAGCTACAAGCTTTCAAAGACCAAAAATGTTACCTTGATTGTGAATTTTGTAGAAACTAACACATAGCAGAAAAACAAACTTTCTCCACACTGGAAACCGATACAAAGAGCCATCATGTAAATAACTTTACAAACCTCAAGATTTCTCAAACAGATGATGCTTTTAAAATGTCCAGAACACTATCCGAGTTTCATGAACAAATTTACTTTTGTCTAGCGAATGTAAAGAAGTAAAAATGTAATTTATATTTGCTTGGAAACACTAAATGCACTAGCAACACATAGATTTCAAATGCTACAGACCTGTGTAGTAAAAAAGAACAAGCTCTAGCTATTTTAAATAATTTTACTCAGCTAAAAGATCTGTTTGAAGCAAAAATTACTGAATATGAAGAAAATCTAAAATAAATAGGAGAAGCTGATGAGGTCAAGAACAAATTCAAGACTTATGACATGAAAAAGGATACTTTTAGAACGTTTAATCAGGAAAAGGAGAGCCTGCAGATGCAATCTAATCCTAAAATTACAAACTTAGGTATGGAGATATTGGAAAGGATATCTTAGTTTGTTGATCAGTCTCTCACTAATTTCTTCGTAGAATATGGTATCCTCCACCAAACCAACTGTGCCTATACATCTCAACAAAATGGTATAGCATAACATAAGAATCATCATATCCTTGAGGTTACTAAGGCTTTAAGCTTTACTATGCATGTTCCTAAATAATTTTGGGCTGAGGCTGTCATGACTGCTGCCGTTCTTATTAATCGGATGCCTGCTTGTAAATTTGGTGACTTGGAGGAGTAAAAAATAGAGTGTGGTCTGCTAAAGCTTGCTTAAAAAAATACTCCTTCATTGAGTAACTCAACTTGCCAAACCATGCCTTTGGTGACTATTTCGGTCCATAAAATGCCTTTTTTCAGCTTGTACACTTTACCTTCTTCTAACGAAAATCCTATATGAGGATCTGTTACTGTAAGCCCTGGCCCCAATACATTGTAATAAAACACTTTAGTTAATAAATGAGGCATTTGTTTTATCTATTGTATTCGTATGCATATCAATTGATAGAACTATCCAAGAATGTTGTTTCAGTTTAAGTTATCATGTGTGAGGCACATGGTTGTAAGAACTTGAAATAAATGAGACTTCATTCTAAATATCCCTAGTCAGTCATTGTTATGGGAATAACAATGAATTAAGACTAGTATGCTCTCTCTGATAAGTTGAGTTATATGTTACGGATCATAAGGATAAGAGTGTCAATCAGAGATCATAGATACATGTTTAAAACATGGTATCTGGATTCGATCCACTCATGAGAAAACTACATGGTACAAGTCATAAGTGTTTCTCATATGCAAGTTTTGTATCGGAGTTCTTAGACCTAAAATCTCTATGAAACTCTTTATTAATTTCTGTGTGCTCTGACATACACCTAACGTGCTCGTAACAGAGTGACAAGTACGGGTATGCTTGGGTATGCATTGATTCATGTTAGAGAGCATGAGAGAAGTGAGGGATTACCCCTCTCTATAAGAGAGAAAATATCATCGGCCACTTGATCAGTGAACTGAGAAGTGTATGGCCATACGGAGATAAAATAATGAGTAATCATTATTTATCTGAGAGTTCAGAATCACTGGAATATCAAGAAAGGAATTAATATATATAAGGATGACTAGTTCCATGCCTTATATTAATTATGATATTTATGGGTAAGGGACTATACAAAATTGCATTTGGTCACTAAATGCCATATGCATTTTCATTTAATTTGGAATGCAATAATATCTTGCTAGAGAATATATATAACCTTTGAATTAATTTATTAATTCGTTGCCAACATTAAATGGACCTATAGGATCGTACACAAAGCATTGGGCTTAAAATATTTAAATAATGTATTGGGCATTAATTTGGGCTTTTAATTAAAGTCAAATTAATATATGTAATGGGCATTATAAATGCTATTGGACCTTGGCCCATAAGAGAGAGAAATTCAGCCCACATGGTTTAATTTCAATTAATTAATTATCTTGTATTAATTTAATTAATTGAGTATTAAAGCCTAAAAGAGTTATAATCAAATTAAATCACTTAAATAGATGTAGAAGTCACCGAAATTCCTAGAGAAATGCCAAGGAATTTCGGCACATGCATGAGTTTATTTAAGTGATATTGTTTGATTAAATGTCTTACTTTTATCTTGGATTAAATCAAAAGAATTTGAATCAATATATATTTCTTATTTTAAAGAAGTGATAAGGCTAAAATTAATTATCTTTAGGTAGTGGATTTTAGATTTATCACTTAAAAAATTAAATGATATATATTGAATGAGTAAAAGATAAAACCCTAGAGTTTTTACTAGGTTTTGGCGTGAATTACCACTATAAGAAAAATCCAATTTAGCAACGGAAATTAGCAACGGAAAATTCCGTTGCTAATCTGGCAGTTGCTATTTTTAGCAACGAAATTTTCAATCCGTTGCTAAATATAGCAACGGAATCTTTATTCCGTTGCTAAATTCAACCAACTCATTTTCGGTTGATTGGTAAATTTTAGCAACGAAAAAATCATTTCCGTTGCTAAAATTAGCTACAGAAAAACTAAAATTAGCTACGGAAAAATCAATTCCGTTGCTGATTTTAGCAGCGGAAAAAATAATTCCGTTGCTAAAATCAGCAACGAAAATATTATTTTACATAGCTAATTTTGAGGATTTAGTAGAATCAAATGTAGCCATTAAAATGATAAAAATTTGAGGATCTAAATTAACATAAAATCCATAGTATGAATAAAAAATCCATAAAAAATTAATATAAACTCAGTATAGGTACCTAAATAATATAGTAGAATCTATAAAAACAAATATATAGAAATACAACTTAAAATCAGTACCAATATGTAATTATTACAAATATAAACTATGTAGGTGAAGGCGGACGATCTGGCTGTTGAGAGGTATCCTTATTTTTCAACTCTTTCATCTCATTCTTCAGCTGGATTACAATATCGCGCAACATACTGACAGTATTCTCAAGCTGAATGACTCTCTCTGAAGGTTCAGAATGCTTACTACAAGCAGCTGTTGTTGATGCAGACGAATGCGAATGGAATGTATTTGCAATTGATCCTAAGCCAAAAATCCTTCCTCGGTTATTCTTACCACCAACTACATCAAGAAATATCTGACTCTCATCCACATTTTCAGAGACTTGTCGCTGTTGAGTGAGAGTATCTTGTAATTGCTCCTATAATTACAACACTTACAATAAATTAACTATATTTTAGTAAATAATTAATATACAAATATTAATTTAACCTACATTGAGTTGTCTGCAACGAGCATTAACAAAAGTCTGACTATCATGCTTTTTTGTATGGGTGTACATAAAAACTTTAGGATATGTTGGCCTCTTACCCAAGGATTTTTCCTGCATAACCAAATAAACTAACGTTTATAAAAAATTCAGCAAAATTTCCTTTAAATTTAAGATATTTTCCTCCTGTGAAATGAAAAACTTATCTCAAAAACGTATCATTATCAAACATTATCATTATGTAATAGTCATCAAACATTATCAATATCAAACATTATCAATATCTAACAGTCATCAAACATTATCATTATCCAACATTATCATTGTTGAACTTTATGAAACATTATCATTACCTTCTGTGACATAGAAATTTACTAAAATTCAAATAGTTACCAATTTATCTGCATGCTCATGGTGGCTCAAAGTTCCTCCAGTGTGCACAGCTAAACTCTCTCCATCTGAACATCCTCGTCTATTTGAAGAATTTCTCTTTGAAATGGCAATTGTTTCAGGTGATGCCCAGTATTCCTGCCAACGACACCATATTTCTTCATAAATGAAAGAAGGTCGTTCACCACTCTTGTGTAATTTAGCCACAAATTCTTTATATCGTTGGCGAGCACGCTTTTCCCAAACTTGATAAATGACACCATTAAATTTTGCATCCCAAAAAAATTCTTTTTGAAAAAGAACATAATTTAATTAATGTAAAATACAATAGATATTCCATTAATCTATGAAATCAGCTATTTCATCACAAATAATATAATTTGCTTATTTACCTCAAACTCTTGATAGTAAAAATCTCTTGTCTGCAGAGAGAGATTCTTCCATACATAACCCTCAATTTCTATCCTCTCTTTGAATTTGGATCTAATTTTTCTTGAGCAAATACCTGATGGTATAAACCTGTTAATATGAACAAAATTAGATCAATTTTAAATTAGATATCCATAGCAACATATATAAACTAATGGTATCTTCTAATGCAAAATTATCCATATACTCACATATCATTGATAATCTTTATGTAAATTCTACCATCAACTCCTTTCACACCAGGTTGAAAGCCCTCTTCTTTAGCCTCAGCATCTACCGTCGGTTCATTTGTCGGTATAGATCCAAAGTTTGATGCAGAAGTAGCGTGTCCTGATATATTTGGATTGTTGGACGCTGAATCACTAGGTACATTAGGAGAGCCATCGGGGTTTGTAGTAGGTGAAGGAAATGCATTATATGGCTGTTGAAAATCTGAATACTCATTTAAACCTATAGACCCTGCAGGTTGAGATGGGTACACTTGTGCACCGTTATCTTTATTTGATGTTAATCTAAGCCTGGGGGGCAACAGATTGTTCTTTCTTTTGGGTGGCATGTGTCGTACCTGAAACTCAAATAAATATATCATTCTTGTAATAGAACAATATAATTACATCATATATAATAATAATTAATTGATGCAGTAATAACATATTTGGATTATGATATAATTATAAAATAAAACATACTCAAATTAATCTCTTTCATCACTTAATTGCACATCAAAATTATCCTCTATTTCAGAATATTCAGAATTAAAGTCTGGCTCATCTTCAGAATTTGGTCCAACTATGGATTCTTCATCATGTCTAGATAAAATTTCTACAAATTCATTATTTGGATCATTTAAAGGTTCATTCTCAAAACATGCATTTATTTCATAGGCACCTGGTTCTTCTTCCTGAAATGCTTCACTTTCATTTGTCTTGCTTTCTCCTATTGATTGTCCTTCAAAAATACCTCTTGGTTTTACTTTGCAGACTGCCAACCAATCTAACTTATCCCGTCTTAAACTAGGATAAGGGACATAATACACCTGCATTGCCAACACGAACAGTTCAAATTGTTGAAATCTTCTTCGTTGGTTGATTTCAACGAGATTATATTGGTTATGTACTTTTGTTCCAACATTAGGAGTAGGATCAAACCATTCACACATAAAAAGTACACAACATTTTATCGGCAATGCGGGGTATTCAATTTCAAGAATCTCAATAATTTTGCCAAAATAATCCATCAGTTCCCCTTGTATGCAAATGCTGCTATTTGCTATTGTCATGCTATGCCCATAATTTTCTGTATGAAATTTGTATCCATTAACAAAATAGACTGGATATGATTTAGCAGTTCGCAAAGGTCCTTTCGCAAGATCACATATAAGCATGTTTTCTATTATATTTTCAGAAGCCTACATAATTTAAAAAAGGAATCCTAATCAATAAATATAAGAATTTGTACGTTTAACAATACTTACATAATCGCCTATACATCCAAGATCTATCAACATTACTCATACTTGCGTAACTATTATTCAAATAAGATAATTTGATAATTAGATTTATGGGTTAATTAAATAGAGAGGATAATCAATGTATTCAATTATAACTTAAGAAAACCACATCAAAATTTTCAGTAAACAACCCAAATATGCAATTATATAGGCTGATCCTACTCCTAAAATTGGAACAAAACAATTCATGGCATAAAAATAAGTTACATTAAGGTACGTGGCACTCAACCATGATAACCGAGTTATCCTTTGGAAACCAATAGCCCGCAGGTCAAATCGTTTCAGCCTATATACCTTGATACAACAGTGATACAAAATAAGTATTTTATCTTATTTAATGGAATACATTTTTAGAAGTTATAAATCTATGTTTAACAGAACAAGTAAATGGATTTGCATACATACATAACAATCGAATATAAAAGAGTCATATGCATATGTATAAGAAAACAGAACTAAAAGGCTGAGTTCCAAAAAATGAGCATAATTAAGCATAGCACCAAAACTAAAAAAATAAACAAAGTATAAAACTGTAAAAGTAAAATAACAACCCAAAACCTGGAAGTAGAGAGAGCCCTCCAAATAGCAACAACCCACGAAGAGCACCAGAACAAATTAAAAACCAAGACAACTATCAGCCTTTGCCAAAATAGCTAGTTAGATAAAGAAAAAACAGACTAAATTTAAGTGAAATGCTAAAATGACTAATTGTAAAGAGCAATAGAAAATAAAAAGCTAAAGAGCAAATAAAGAAACATTTATGTCAAAATATGAATGATCACGACAGCAAATAAGGTTTAGAAAATTAAAAGCATTATATCTTAAACATTATAATCTTAATCTAATTAATGAGGTCCTTGTTATATGTACATAGTGCAAAGAGAAATATGAAGAGTTCAATATGTGATATTCCTATTGGTAGTAAGTTTATTTATACCTAAAACATCCTTAGTCATTGTAACATCCTAAAAATCATATGTGTTCAAAAGAGTGTAAGAGGTTAGTTCATGGAAATATAAATGTTGATTAAATAAAATTAAATTTTTAGGAACTATAAAGTAACTTGGTAAATGGTTATAGTTAATAAAGTTCAAACCAATAAACAAACATTAAAGCAACTAGATTAGTACCTCTTGAATTGATTAGTACCTCTTAAATTGGTATTATATCTTTTGTTGGCAATCAATTAGTGCTGTTCATGCAGTTTGAATAGGACTTATAAGAATACGAAAGAAGAAAAAATAGAAAGGGGAAAATAATTATCTCATCATCTATTGATAACAATTAAATGGTTGAAAGTATAAAGAATTTGAAAATGCAACAACTTCCTTCTATTTCTAATTCTAAATGTATATAATAACATCAATACTTTGCCCAACAAGCCATCAGACAAACCTTGAGTGCCTCAGATGGTTATACGTAGTCACAAATAACAACGGATCGATATAATATATATTCTGCCTATAGACAATATAAAATTATTAATATAATGAATAAAAGAATATTTAATCCGAACATTTATACATTTGCAGAATCTAACTTCACTATTGTAATTTGACTTTAGGATCATAAAACAAGAAGTAATAATCAATCTGATTATGGCTTTATCAATGTGCTTTCATTCTACAGTAGATTTAATTATTGAATGGGTCGCTATTGGGACTCCTAGAAGGCAGGCTTAGAATATATATATATATATATATATACACACACACACACACACACACATATCAGTTTTAAAAATCAATATGAATAGTTATATTATTGAAGTTTATATTCAAAGAAAGGAAAGTGAGTATCAGAATTTAGAATTTTATTAAGTAATAACATCCTTAGGTGAATTGGGAATAGTCGGGAAATAAATTAGTAAAACATTTTAAATAATTAAAGGAATAAATGATAATTTGTTAAATCAAAAAGATTTGGTTATGGATTCTTTTTGAAATAATAATAATAATAAAGATGGGGACTTTGATTTTATTGCTTAAACTTGAAATTCAAAGCTAACGGTCCTCTTTACCTCCTCTCTTTTTTTCTTTTTCTTCTTTTGAAATACACTGATTATTAGTTGGTCAACTGGTTTTTGGTCCTAAAAGCAAATTTTGTAAAATTATAAGATTTATGAATCAAAGCTAGCTATGTTTATAATATTAAATTTCATTTCTTATGTAGCAAAGTTGTTCAGTTTATAAGAAGGAATTTGAGGAACATTAATGGAAATACTAATAGCAGTTGTTTATTTTACACATTTTCATGTGGAAATAGTTATGTATAAGTTACTATCATGTTTTACATCTTATCTTTTAAGTTCAAAAAGTGTGTGTGTGTGTTTTTTTAGAGGCATATGGAATAATTATAACTACAAATGTCATTTTTCTAAGTCATATTAGAGGACTTTTTTATGCTAGATCTGATGCCTCTTTAATGAATGACTATTTTGTTGTTTAGTTATAACTCATAATAAAGGATAAAATTTTGATTGGACATGTCTATCTAATGAATGAATTCTAATTTTGAAATTCTTGACTTATCTACAACTAGTTTACCTGCAGAATCATTCATGAAAGATATTGGCAGCCAGTATGGGATTGTGTCTGGGTCTCGGGAGAATTCCCTTTACAATGCTCTTTGGGTAGCGCAAGCACTTCTGCGTAAAGGGTAATTTAAATAATTAAAGGAATAAATGATAATAAGAAGTAGAAGTAGAAGACTTTTGCTGTGTGCTTAAAGGCTGGCCCATGAAGGATCAATTCTCCAGGGCCGATACTAGTATGATTTATACCTTATAAATAGGCCCACTCTGGCCTTTATTAAGCTGCCATTTTTGAAGACTCAAAACTTTCCCTTTCCTTTCCCCTGGCCTTCCCTTCTTTTAGAAAGCAAAACCTAATTAAGTACAAACAGTTGCAGTATATAAAGTGCTGAATTCACTTAAAGAATCCAAATAATAAAGTTGGAAAATAGAACCAAAATGTGCTTATTAGAAACAAAATTACAGATGTTTGAGTATGTTATTTTAGGGAGAAATCTGTTTGCATGCTTTTGCCTTTAGTTTTACCAAGTCTGTGGACATTTTGTCTAATAACCACCGCCAGTCCCAGCAAAAAATAAAAATAAAGCAACAATCTTAAGGATGCATGTGGACAATAAAGACTAGGAATCAAATGTTGGAATTTCAAGATCTTTAAGCATAATACTTCCTTACCTTTGATCTCTGTGTTTGGACCTTCAGTGGATGACGAAACAAGGCCCAATTCTTAAAATGAAATCCTAATTCCAAGACCCTATTTGTAAATCAATAAAAAAGCAACTAAAGCATCGGAAGGTAAAACTCATAGACGACTTATATTCTTGAACAAACTTCATTCAGGAATCCACAAACACAGTCAAAGATGAAATGAAACAAACCTGCAAGAGCACCAGATCTGAAAGGAAGACCGACCAAGAGCAAAGATCCAAACATCTTTGATTTTTCTTTAAAAATAGGTGAAGATCGGAGCAACGAAACCAAGTAGAGGCGTGAGATAGAGAGGTTGCAGGTTGAATTGCAAAAAGAAAAGAAAAACACAGATAATGGGAAAGAAAAACGTAGAAAATAATTATATTTATACCCAAGGTTAGGTGAAATAGCAACGGAAACTATACTATTGCTAAATAGCAACGGAAACTAAATATCATTGCTATATTAGCAATGGAAAAATTTCGGTTGCTAAATTAGCAACGGAATCCTATTTCCATTGCTAATTTAGGCACCAATTGAGGGAGGGAAAAATTGGGGTAAAAAATATCAACGGAACAAAATTTTCGTTGCTATTTTTTATCCCAATTTTTCCCTCCCTCAATTACCGCCATATTTAGCAATGGAAATGCCATTCCATTGCTAATTTCCGTTGCTAAATAATGGCGCTAAAATCTCCCTCCCTTTTTAGCAACGGACTACAACCATTTGTATTCCGTTGCTAAATCAATAAAACTTCAACCAATTTTAGCAACGGAAACAATTTCGTTGCTATTTTTCCGTTGCTATTTTCTTGTAGTGTACATCTCTCTCTCACAAGAATTTCTCTTGGCCTAAACACACAAAGAGAAGAACTCTTCCTTATTTCCTTGTATTTTTGGGCATTAATAGTACCTAAAAGAAGTACAAGATCAAGTCTCGTAGCTTCAATCTATTGCCATTACATAATACTTTAAAAGAGAGCTAGAAATCTCGATTTTTAAGCCATCTTTGCAAGTGTGTGTGTGAGAATAGAGAGGAGTGGCGTAAAGGCTATTCCTTGGAATTGGTGATCAAGGTCTAAGGTGGATAAATTCATCTTAGTTGCTGGTCATCACCAAATTCAAGTTTTAAAAGGCATCTAAAGTTGTAAGTTTTTAAAAATCCTAAAATTGCATGTTTCGATTCTTGTCATAGAATTGTTTGGCATGTATGATCAAATTTTTATTATTTTCCGCTGCGTGATCTTTATGTGCATACCATGTCATATTCCATCAGTGGTATCAAAGCCTAAACATGCTTATTTTAGTGCTTTAGATGCATGAAATAATTAATCAAAAATCGTTATTTTAAATACATGCAATGCTAAAATTTTCTGTTTTGAGTTTTTTGCATTGTTTTGGTGTAAAAATGATTTTAAATGATTAGATAGGTATTATAATTAATATGACATGTTAATATACTGTCCTATGATGTTCTAGGAGCTGTTAATGGTCGGATTTAATTGATAATACCTGATGGTAAATGTTAATATTAAAACTAGGTGCTATTTAGCATGTTAATTGTTAGTTTAACAACTAGTTTTAAATATTAAATGTAAAAACGATTTTGGCATATTTGTAAGTGATTTTTAAAGATTAAATATCAGGTCTGGACATATTTTAAATTTGGTTTTAATTCTGGTCGATGACAATTTAATTGATTAATTTTAAAATCACTTAAAACTATGACTAGTTTGTGTTTGTTACATGTTTAATCAACATTATTTGTTTTGTTTTGATTAAAATAGTGAAAAAACATTTAGATCATATTGGTACAAAATATTAAATCAATATTTATGACCTTATTTTAATTATTAAATGACTCATAAAATTGATTTAAGTATTTGCGCATTTTTGTGGCATCACATAAACATTAAACAAATAGTTTTGTTGTTTGTTTGTTTTTATATGCATGTCGTGTATCATATATATGTTCTTCATGATTTTGTGTTTTAATTCATATTGGTACATATTATATGTATTTTTAATTTTTATGGGCTATATGACATAAAATTAAAAAAATGGCAAAATTGGAAATTATACTAGAGTTGATTTATAGTACAAATCCAACTAGTTTGTGTTTTGGGCTTTTAAGAGAACTTATTCAATAAGAGAATTTAGTCTATTGGGCTTTGGCCCAGGCCCATCACAGGGTCATCTCTTAAAGGTTCAAGTACACAATTTCCATTAATGGGCTTGGCTAAATTAATTAAAATTAGACTTTGTTTGATCCATGAATGTTATGTATATTTATTTGCTTGTTTGGTGTGATGAATGGATATGCATGGTGCATTCATGGGCCCTGGGTTTTTATAATTAAATATGGCCTACGAGCCATTATGTATTATTATAAAAGTTTCATTTATTTCTTAGAATAGAATTTACTTAAAGACTTTGTAAATCAAGACGAAGCCTACTGGAGTGGAGAAGCCCAACTCGAAGATTCATATGTAATAGTATAGAATCTTAGTTGTAGGTTTTTGGGCCGATGTTTGTCACGCTTTACTTTATGCAATTATTTATATATTTATGCTATGAATGGATGACAATGCGTATGCCATGTAAGTCGTAATAGAATGAATCCCTAAAAATAGTAAGTCACAAAGTTGCCTTCCTAATTTGAAACATGTTAAGGCATCGATCATCGGTCACGTAGACTAGGAGTCCTAGATGTGCTTGATTATCTTTGTGAGGCATGGGTTGTGAATGTAGGTTGGACTTAACATGGAAAGGGATGTCCGGACCTAGGCAACTAATAAATGGGTTTGTGCTATAACATATTAAGATGCTAGCGCATTTGATCCAAGAGTCATGTAAGAGACATGATTGGAGTTTTTCCTACCTAAGTAACTTAACTTGTTAGGTGTATAAGCTCAGCTTGACTAATAAGTTGTTGTGAAAAGTGGATCTTGGCCCACATTAAATCACTAATGCGAATTATTTAAAGGGATATTAATTCGGTTTGTGGGATTATAAATAAGACCTCATTTAATCTTGCTAAATTTTATTGTAGATTGAAAATGGCATCTTCAAACAACAATTTCTCATTGCGATCGGTCCTTAAAAAGGACAAATTGAATGGCACCAATTTCATAGACTGGTCTCGAAACTTAAGAATAGTTTTTAAGCAAGAGAAAAAGTCATATGTTTTGGATGCACCCTTGCCTGAAAAACCTGCTAGGAATGCCTCTGCGGTTCAAAAGGAAACTTTTAAGACTAAGAAGAGCGACTCCAATGATGTGACCTGTCTAATGCTGGCCACTATGGTGCCTGACTTGCAAAAGTAATTTATGGACCAAGAGGCTTATGCGATCATGGTGCACCTCAAGGAGATGTTCCAAGAGCAAGCTCGTCACGAGAGGTTCATGACAACAAAGGCATTAATTTCTTGTAAGATGGCTGCGGGTACTCTTGTTAGTACCCATGTACTAAAGATGAAAGGGTATTTTGATACTCTTGAGAAGCTTGAGGTACAAGTGCCAAAGGAATTGGCCATTAACTTGATCTTAGGATCATTGACTGATGATTATGATCCATTTGTGATGAATTATAACATGCATGCAATGAATAAGTCAGTCACTGAGCTCCATGGGGTGCTTAAGAATGCTGAAGAGAACATTCAAAAGACCAATCCCGTATTGATGGTTCAAAGGGGCATTAAGAAGGCACATGCTAAGGGAAAGGGAAAGGAAAAACCCAAGAATGACCTGGCTCGGTTCATGTCAAGTGGGAGTGCACCTCAGGCCCAATCCAAGCCTAAGGCACAAAAGCTCAAAGAGAGTGAGAGCACTTGCTTCCATTGCAACAAAAATAGGGCATTTGAGGAAGAATTGCGCTCTCTTTAAGGAAGAACAAAAGAAGAATGGAGCCAAGGCGTCCAATTCTAGTATTTTTGTTGTTAAGATTAACCTTTCTATTTCTACCACTTGGGTATTGGATACCGGTTGTAGTTCTCACATTTGTTCAAATGTGCAGGGGATAAGAAATAGGCGGTTACTTAGGAATAATGAAGTGGACCTTCGTGTGGGGAATGGAGCACGAGTTGCTGCCATGGAGATAGGCAACTATCAACTCACTTTACCTTCCGGACTTTGTTTAGTTTTGAAAAATTTTTATGACATGGTATGAATGTGATGATGGCACAGCGGAAAAACAAAAATTTTTTATCATACATGCCATATAATTCCATGACAAGAATCGAAACATGCAATTTTAGAGTTTTAAACTTACAACTTTAGATGCCTTTAAAAATTGATTTTGATGATGACCAGCAACCAAGAAGGATATGTCCACCTTAGATCTTCACCACCAATGCCAAGGAACAGCCTTTACGCCACTCCCTCTATTCTCACACACACACTTGCAAAGATGGCTTAAAATCAAGAGTGCTAGCTCTATGATTGTGTATTCGACAATGGGAATGATTTGAAGCCACAAGATCTGATCTTGTTCTTCCTTTAGGTTACTGTTTCAGCCCGAGAACACAAGAGAACAAGAAAGATTTCTTTCCCCTTGAGTATTTCGGCCAAGAGAGAAAAATAGCAAAAACAACATCCAAGTTATTCATTTAATTCATTAATATATATCACTAATTTAGGTCAAGTGTGAGTGCCGTAAATTAAGTGTTAATTTCAGCCTCCATCACTTCCTAATTAAGAGATATATCCTAATTTAAATTCCATTAGAATTTAAATTCAAATGGCATTAGTCATTTAATCAAAACAAACTTACTTATTTAAGGTAAAATAAGTTGCCGAATTCAACTATTATTTTAGTTTGAATTTTGGCTACTTTAATTTCCTCTCAAGTATTATATTTTGATTAAATACAAATTAGGATTTAATACTCAATTAACTTAATTATACATAGATAATTAATCAATTGAAATTAAACCTAGCACATGCCAACAAATTTCTCTCGTGACCAACATATTTGCCTAAAACAGCTAGCTGTTTTAGGCAAAAAACTCGTTTCACATATTTGCCTAAAACAGCTAGCTGTTTTAGGCAAAATTGTGGCTTAACAGTTTTGCCTAAAACAGCTAGCTATTTTAGGCAAAATCGTACCTTGACAGTTTTGCCTAAAACAGCTAGCTGTTTTAGGCAAAAAAACTGTTTTTACAGATTTGCCTAAAACAGCTAGCTGTTTTAGGCAAAAAAACTGTTTTTACAGATTTGCCTAAAACAGCTAGCTGTTTTAGGCAAAAATCTGTTTACCCATTTTATGCATTAATTTGACTTTAAATAAAAGTCCAAATTAATTCCCAATACACAATTTAAATATTTTAAGCCCAATGCTTTGTGTGCGATCCTATAGGTCCATTTAATGTTGGCAATGAATTAATAAATTAATTCAAAGGCTATATATATTCTCTAGCAAGATATTATAGCATTCCAAATTAAATGAAAATGCATATGGCATTTAGTGACCTAATGCAATTTTGCATAGTCCCTTACCCATAAATATCAGAATTAATATAAGGCATGGAACCAGTCATCCTTATATATATTAATTCCTTTCTTGATATTCCAGTGACACTGAACTCTCAGATAAATAATGATTACTCATTATTTCATCTCGGTATGGCCATACACTTCTCAGTTCACTGATCAAGTGGCCGATGATATTTTCTCTCTTATTGAGAGGGGTAATCCCTTCACTTCTCTCATGCTCTCTAACATGAATTAATGCATACCCAATCATACCCGTACTTGTCACTCTGTTACGAGCACGTTAGGTGTATGTCAAAGTACACAGTAATTCATAAAGAGTTTCATAGAGATTTCAGGTCTAAGAACTCCGATACAAAACTTGCATATGAGAAACACTTATGACTTGTACCATGTAGTGTTCTCATGAGCGGATCGTATCCAGATACCATGTTCTTTAACATGTATCTATGATCTCTGATTGACACTCTTGTCCTAATGATCCGTAAGACAGAACTCATAATATCAGAGAGAGCATACTAGTCTTAATTCATTGTTATTCCCATAACAATGACTGACTAGGGATATTTAGAATGAAGTCTCATTTGTTTCAAGGTCTTACAACCATGTGCCTCACACATGATAACTTAAACCGAAACGACATTCTTGGATAGTTTTATCAATTGATATGCACAGGAATACAATAGATAAAACAAATGCCTCATTTTATTAATTTCAAGTGTTTCGTTACAATGCATTGGGGCTAGGGCTTACACTAACAATCTCCCACTAGCACTAGTCCCAATTGGGCATAGCCCTAAGACCGAACGCTCTCAAATGAGCTTCGTGCAGATTTGGACGTAACTGTTTCGTCAAAGGATCTGCTACATTGTCTTCACTTGCTATCTTGCTAACCTTGACGTCCCCACGATCAATGATTTCTCTGATCAAGTGGTACCTCCTGAGTATGTGTTTGGATTTCTGGTGTGACCGGGGCTCCTTTGCCTGTGCGATGGCCCCGTTGTTGTCACAGAAAATTTCTAATGGATCTAGGATGCTTGGGACCACTCCTAATCCAGTAATGAAATTTTTAATCCAAACAGCCTCTTTTGCAGCCTCACTTGGTGCAATATACTCAGATTCTGTAGTTGAGTCGGCAACGGTTTCTTGCTTTGAGCTTCTCCAGCTGACAGCACCACCGTTCAAAACAAAAACAAACCCAGATTGCGATCTAGAATCCTGAGTGCTGGTCTGGAAAGCAGCATCGGCATAACCTTGTATGACGAGCTCTTCTTGACCACCATACACTAAGAAGTGATCCTTAGTCCTTCGCAGGTACTTCAGAATCCCTTTTACAGCAGACCAGTGCTTCTCACCAGGGTCTTGCTGAAACCTACTGGTTATACTCAGTGCATGAGCAACATCCAATCTAGTACATAACATAGCGTACATGATAGATCCAATAGCAGATGCATATGGGATTCTACTCATGTTGTCCCTTTCCTCTTTGGTTTTAGGGCACTGTTCTTTAGTCAAAGGAACTCCCAAAGCCAAAGGTATGTACCCTTTCTTTGAGTCTCCCATACTAAAACGCTTTAGTACTTTGTCTATGTACTTTTCCTGACTTAGTCCCAAAAGCCGATTCGATCTATCTCTATAGATTCTAATACCAAGTATTGTCTCGGCTTCACCTAAGTCTTTCATTAAGAAACATTTTCCCAACCATTGCTTAACCTTTTGCAATGTTGGAATGTCATTCCCAATGAGAAGGATGTCGTCCACATATAGGACTAGAAATACTACTATGCTCCCACTAACCTTCTTGTACACACAAGGCTCATCTTCGTTCTTGATGAAGTCGAATTCTTTGACTGCCTCATCAAAACGAAGATTCCAACTTCGGGATGCTTGCTTTAATCCATAAATGGATTTTTGAAGCTTGCAAACCTTTTTAGGATGCTTGGGATTGACAAAACCTTCAGGCTGTGTCATATACACATCCTCAAGTAAATTTCCGTTGAGGAAAGCAGTTTTGACATCCATTTGCCATATCTCATAATCATGATATGCAGCTATGGCAAGCAAGATCCTAATGGATTTGAGCATGACTACAGGCGAAAAGGTCTCGTCATAGTCTACACCATGAGTTTGTCGAAAACCTTTTGCTACTAGTCTACCTTTGTAGGTCTTATCAGCTTTGAGTTTGAATAGCCACTTGCATTCAATTACCTTAGCACCTTCCGGTGGATCAACCAAGGTCCAAACCTGGTTATCGTACATTGATTGCATCTCAGATTTCATGGCTTCAAGCCAATTTTTCGAGTCTGGGCTTTCAATAGCTTCTCGGTAGGTAGTAGGATCCTCACGATCTACTAAGTCAATAGTGTCACTGTCAGTGATTAGAAATCCGTATCTCTCAATCTCCTGACGTACCCTACCAGCCCTTCTAGGTACTTGTGTAATGGGTTCTTGTTCCACAACTGGTTGTGAACTTGATCCCATTTCCAACTCATCCTCTATAGAAGCTTGTGGCACTTGAATTTCTCCAAGTTCTACTTTACTCCCACTGTCTTTCTTGAGAAGGAACTCCTTTTCCAAGAAAACAGCCTTGCGAGCAACAAATACTTTGTTCTCGGCTTGTGAGTAAAAGTAGTATCCCTTTGTTTCTTTGGGATAACCCACAAACAAGCAGACAGTCGATTTGGACTCTAGTTTGTCAGATGTTAATTTCTTAACATGTGCGTCACAGCCCCAAATCTTGAGAAAAGACATATTGGGTTCTTTCCCAGTCCATACCTTGTATGGTGTCTTCTCAACTGCTTTAGTTAGAGTACGGTTCAATAGAAACGCAGCAGTTTCTAATGCATAACCCCAAAAAGAGATAGGAAGATTAGCTTGACTCATCATAGATCGAACCATGTCCAACAGAGTTCGATTTCTCCTTTCGGACACACCATTCCATTGAGGTGTTCCAGGAGGAGTGAGCTGTGAAATAATACCACACTCCTTTAGATGACTGTCAAACTCTTGGCTTAAGTATTCGCCACCTCGATCTGATCGAATGGCTTTTATACTTTTGCCAAGTTGGTTTTCTACTTCATTCTTAAACTCTTTGAATTTCTCAAAAGTTTCAGACTTATACTTCATTAGATAGACATAGCCATATCTACTGAAGTCATCTGTGAATGTCACGAAGTAGCTAAAACCACCTCTAGCATGTGTACTTAAAGGTCCACATACATCGGTATGTATTAGTTCCAATAAGCCATTAGTCCTCTCACCTTTTTTATTAAAAGGACTCTTTGTCATTTTTCCATGCAAACATGGCTCGCATATGTCATAAGACTCTAAGTCGAATGACCCAAGCACTCCAGTTTTGTGGAGTCTTGAAATGCGTTTTTCGTTTGCATGTCCTAAACGACAATGCCAGAAGTAAGTAGGGTTTATTTCGTTTGATTTAACCCTCTTTGTATTAATGTTGTATATGGACTCTTTGTTTTGTAAATCAAGGATATAAAGGCCATTTTGCAACATGGCATTGCCATAAGAAATGCCTTAGCGACGAATATGAGCATTGCCATTTTTAATAACAAAATCAAATTCATCATTATCCAAACATGAAACTGAAATAATGTTTCTGCTCATAGCAGGCACATAATAACAATTATTCAAAACAATACAAAGTCCGAAAGGTAAAGTGAGGTGATAGTCGCCTATCTCCATGGCAGCAACTCGTGCTCCATTCCCCACACGGAGGTCCACTTCATTCTTCCCAAGTAACCGCCTATTTCTTAGCCCCTGCACATTTGAACAAATGTGAGAACCACAACCGGTATCCAATACCCAAGTGGTAGAAATAGAAAGGTTAATTTCAACAACAAAAATACCAGAACTGGATGCCTTGGCTCCATTCTTCTTTTGTTCTTCCTTGAAGAGAGCGCAATTCTTCCTCCAATGCCCTATCTTGTTGCAATGGAAGCAAGTGCTCTCACTCTCTTTGAGTTTTGACGTCTTGGGCTTGGATTGGGCCTGAGGTGCACTCCCAACTGACTTGGGTTTTCCCTTTCCCTTTCCCTTTCCCTTAGCAGGTCCCTTCTTAATTCCCTTTTGAACCATTAGTACGGGATTGGTCTTTCGAATGTTTTCTTCAGCATTCTTAAGCATCCCATGAAGCTTAGTGACTGACTTGTTCATTGCATGCATGTTATAATTCATCACAAATGGATCATAAGCAGCAGGCAAAGATCCTAAGATCAAATCAGTGGCCAATTCCTTTGGCACTAGTACCTCAAGCTTCTCAAGAGAATCAAGATACCCTTTCATCTTGAGTACATGGGTACTAACAGGAGTACCCTCAGCCATCTTGCAAGAAATTAAAGCCTTTGTTGTCATGAACCTCTCGTGACGAGCTTGCTCTTGGAACATCTCCTTGAGGTGCACCATGATTGCATAGGCCTCTTGGTCCATAAATTGCTTTTGCAATTCAGGCACCATAGTGGCTAGCATCAAACAGGTCACATCATTAGAGTCACTTTTCTTGGTCTCAAAAGTTTCCTTTTGAACCACAGAAGCGTTCCTAGCAGGTTCCTCAGGTAAGGGTGCATCCAAAACATACGACTTATTCTCTTGCTTAAGAACTATTCTTAAGTTTCGAGACCAGTCTATGAAATTGGTGCCATTCAATTTGTCCTTTTCAAGGACCGATCGCAATGAGAAATTGTTGTTTGAAGATGCCATTTTCAATCTACAATAAAATTTAGCAAGATTAAATGAGGTCTTATTAATGATCCCACAAACCGAATTAATATCCCTTTAAATAATTCGCGTTAGTGATTTAATGTGGGCCAAGATCCACTTTTCACAACAACTTATTAGTCAAGCTGAGCTTGTACACCTAACAAGTTAAGTTACTTAGGTAGGAAAACTCCAATCATGTCTCGTACATGACTCTTGGATCAAATGGGCTAACATCTTAAGATGTTATAGCACAACCCATTTATTAGTTGCCTAGGTCCGGGCATCCCTTTCCATGTTATGTCCAACCTACATTCACAACCCATGCCTCACAAAGATAATCGGACGCATCTAGGACTCCTAGTCTACGTGACCGATGATCGATGCCTTGACATGTTTCGAATTAGGAAGGCAACTTTGTGACTTACTATTTTAGGGATTCATTTTATTACGGCTTAAATGGCATACGCTTTGTCATCCATACATAGCATGCATATATATATAATTGCATAAAGTAAAGCGTGACAAACATGGGCCCAAAAACCTACAACTAAGATTCTATACTATTACATAAGAATCTTCGAGTTGGGCTTCTCCACTCCGGTGGGCTTCGTCTTGATTTACAAAGTCTTCAAGTATATTCTATTCTAAGAAATAAATGAAACTTTTACAATAAAACATAATGGCTCGCAAGCCATATTTAATTACAAAAACCCAGGGCCCATGAATGCACCATGCATATCCATTCATCACACCAAATTAGCAAATAAATATACATAGCGTTCATGGATAAAACAAAGTCCAATTTTAATTAATTTAGCCAAGCCCATTAATGGAAATTGTGTACTTGAACCTTTAAGAGAAGACCCCATGACGGGACTGGGCCAAAGCCCAATGGACTAAATCCTTTTATTGAATAAGTTCTCTTAAAAGCCCAAAACACTAACTAGTTAGATTTGTGCTATAAATCAACTCTAGTATAATTTCCAATTTTGCCATTTTTAATTTTATGTCATACAGCCCATAAACATTAAAAATGCATATAATATGTGCTAACATGAATTAAAAATAAAATCATGAAGAACACATATATAGTACACGGCATTCATGCAAAAACAAACAAACAACAAAAACTAGTTGTTTAATGCTTATGTAATGCCATAAAATGCACAAATATTCAAATCAATTTTATGAGTCATTTAATAATCTAAATAAGTCCATAAACATTGATTTAATATTTTGTACCATTTTAATCTAAATGTGTTTTTACCATTTTAATCAAAACAAAACAAACAATGTTGATTAAACATGTAACAAACACAAACTAGACATAGTTTTAAGTGATTTTAAAAATAATCAATTAAATTGTCATGGACCAGAATTAAAACCAAATTTAAAACATGTCCAGACCTGTTATTTAATCTTTAAAAATCACTTACAAACATCCCAAAAACGTTTTTACATTTAATTTTGAAAACTAGTTGTTAAACTAGCAATTTACATGCCAACTAGCACCTAGTTTCATAATTAACATGTACCATCAGGTATAAATAATTAAATCCGACCATTACCAGTCCTAATAACATCTTAGGACAGTATATTAACATGTCATATTAATTATAATACCTATCTAATCAATTAAAATCGTTTTTACACCAAAACAATGCAAAAAACTCAAAACAGAAAATTTCAGATTTGCATGTTTTCATAATGACGATTTTTAATTAATTTTTTCATGCATCTAAAGAAATAAAATAAGCATGTTTAGTCTCTGATACCACTGATGGAATATGACATGGTATGAATGTGATGATGGCACAGCGGAAAAACAAAAATTTTTTATCATACATGCCATATAATTCCATGACAAGAATCGAAACATGCAATTTTAGAGTTTTAAACTTACAACTTTAGATGCCTTTAAAACTTGATTTTGATGATGACCAGCAACCAAGAAGGATATGTCCACCTTAGATCTTCACCACCAATGCCAAGGAACAGCCTTTACGCCACTCCCTCTATTCTCACACACACACTTGCAAAGATGGCTTAAAATCAAGAGTGCTAGCTCTATGATTGTGTATTCGACAATGGGAATGATTTGAAGCCACAAGATCTGATCTTGTTCTTCCTTTAGGTTACTGTTTCAGCCCGAGAACACAAGAGAACAAGAAAGATTTCTTTCCCCTTGAGTATTTCGGCCAAGAGAGAAAAATAGCAAAAACAACATCCAAGTTATTCATTTAATTCATTAATATATATCACTAATTTAGGTCAAGTGTGAGTGCCGTAAATTAAGTGTTAATTTCAGCCTCCATCACTTCCTAATTAAGAGATATATCCTAATTTAAATTCCATTAGAATTTAAATTCAAATGGCATTAGTCATTTAATCAAAACAAACTTACTTATTTAAGGTAAAATAAGTTGCCGAATTCAACTATTATTTTAGTTTGAATTTTGGCTACTTTAATTTCCTCTCAAGTATTATATTTTGATTAAATACAAATTAGGATTTAATACTCAATTAACTTAATTATACATAGATAATTAATCAATTGAAATTAAACCTAGCACATGCCAACAAATTTCTCTCGTGACCAACATATTTGCCTAAAACAGCTAGCTGTTTTAGGCAAAAAACTCCGTTTCACATATTTGCCTAAAACAGCTAGCTATTTTAGGCAAAATCATGGCTTAACAGTTTTGCTGTTTTAGGCAAAATCGTACCTTGACAGATTTGCCTAAAACAGCTAGCTGTTTTAGGCAAAAATCTGTTTACCCATTTTATGCATTAATTTGACTCATTTTATGCATTAATTTGACTTTAAATAAAAGTCCAAATTAATTCCCAATACACAATTTAAATATTTTAAGCCCAATGCTTTGTGTGCGATCCTATAGGTCCATTTAATGTTGGCAATGAATTAATAAATTAATTCAAAGGCTATATATATTCTCTAGCAAGATATTATAGCATTCCAAATTAAATGAAAATGCATATGGCATTTAGTGACCTAATGCAATTTTGCATAGTCCCTTACCCATGTTAGTGTAAGCCCTAGCCCCAATGCATTGTAACGAAACACTTGAAATTAATAAAATGAGGCATTTGTTTTATCTATTGTATTCCTGTGCATATCAATTGATAAAACTATCCAAGAATGTCGTTTCGGTTTAAGTTATCATGTGTGAGGCACATGGTTGTAAGACCTTGAAACAAATGAGACTTCATTCCAAATATCCCTAGTCAGTCATTGTTATGGGAATAACAATGAATTAAGACTAGTATGCTCTCTCTGATATTATGAGTTCTGTCTTACGGATCATTAGGACAAGTGTGTCAATCAGAGATCATAGATACATGTTAAAGAACATGGTATCTGGATACGATCCGCTCATGAGAACACTACATGGTACAAGTCATAAGTGTTTCTCATATGCAAGTTTTGTATCGGAGTTCTTAGACCTGAAATCTCTATGAAACTCTTTATGAATTACTGTGTACTTTGACATACACCTAACGTGCTCGTAACAGAGTGACAAGTACGGGTATGATTGGGTATGCATTAATTCATGTTAGAGAGCATGAGAGAAGTGAAGGGATTACCCCTCTCAATAAGAGAGAAAATATCATCGGCCACTTGATCAGTGAACTGAGAAGTGTATGGCCATACCGAGATGAAATAATGAGTAATCATTATTTATCTGAGAGTTCAGTATCACTGGAATATCAAGAAAGGAATTAATATATATAAGGATGACTGGTTCCATGCCTTATATCAATTCTGATATTTATGGGTAAGGGACTATGCAAAATTGCATTAGGTCACTAAATGCCATATGCATTTTCATTTAATTTGGAATGCTATAATATCTTGCTAGAGAATATATATAGTCTTTGAATTAATTTATTAATTCATTGCCAACATTAAATGGACCTATAGGATCGCACACAAAGCATTGGGCTTAAAATATTTAAATTGTGTATTGGGAATTAATTTGGACTTTTATTTAAAGTCAAATTAATGCATAAAATGAGTCAAATTAATGCATAAAATGGGTAAACAGATTTTTGCCTAAAACAGCTAGCTGTTTTAGGCAAATCTGTAAAAACAGTTTTTTTGCCTAAAACAGCTAGCTGTTTTAGGCAAAACTGTCAAGGTACGATTTTGCCTAAAACAACTAGCTGTTTTAGGCAAAACTGTTAAGCCACGATTTTGCCTAAAACAGCTAGCTGTTTTAGGCAAATATGTGAAACGAGTTTTTTTGCCTAAAACAGGTAGCTGTTTTAGGCAAATATGTTGGTCACGAGAGAAATTTGTTGGCATGCGCTAGGTTTAATTTCAATTGATTAATTATCTATGTATAATTAAGTTAATTGAGTATTAAATCCTAATTTGTATTTAATCAAAATATAATACTTGAGAGGAAATTAAAGTAGCCAAAATTCAAACTAAAATACTAGTTGAATTCGGCAACTTATTTTACCTTAAATAAGTAAGTTTGTTTTGATTAAATGACTAATGCCATTTGAATTTAAATTCTAATGGAATTTAAATTAGGATATATCTCTTAATTAGGAAGTGATGGAGGCTGAAATTAACACTTAATTTACGGCACTCACACTTGACCTAAATTAGTGATATATATTAATGAATTAAATGAATAACTTGGATGTTGTTTTTGCTATTTTTCTCTCTTGGCCGAAATACTCAAGGGGAAAGAAATCTTTCTTGTTCTCTTGTGTTCTCGGGCTGAAACAATAACCTAAAGGAAGAACAAGATCAGATCTTGTGGCTTCAAATCATTCCCATTGTCGAATACACAATCATAGAGCTAGCACTCTTGATTTTAAGCCATCTTTGCAAGTGTGTGTGTGAGAATAGAGGGAGTGGCGTAAAGGCTGTTCCTTGGCATTGGTGGTGAAGATCTAAGGTGGAAATATCCTTCTTGGTTGCTGGTCATCATCAAAATCAAGTTTTAAAGGCATCTAAAGTTGTAAGTTTAAAACTCTAAAATTGCATGTTTCGATTCTTGTCATGGAATTATATGGCATGTATGATAAAAATTTTTGTTTTTCCGCTGTGCCATCATCACATTCATACCATGTCATATTCCATCAGTGGTATCAGAGCCTAAACATGCTTATTTTAGTGCTTTAGATGCATGAAAAAATTAATTAAAAATCGTCATTATGAAAACATGCAAATCTGAAATTTTCTGTTTTTAGTTTTTTGCATTGTTTTGGTGTAAAAACGATTTTAATTGATTAGATAGGTATTATAATTAATATGACATGTTAATATACTGTCCTAAGATGTTATTAGGACTGGTAATGGTCGGATTTAATTATTTATACCTGATGGTACATGTTAATTATGAAACTAGGTGCTAGTTGGCATGTAAATTGCTAGTTTAACAACTAGTTTTCAAAATTAAATGTAAAAACGTTTTTGGGATGTTTGTAAGTGATTTTTAAAGATTAAATAACAGGTCTGGACATGTTTTAAATTTGGTTTTAATTCTGGTCCATGACAATTTAATTGATTATTTTTAAAATCACTTAAAACTATGTCTAGTTTGTGTTTGTTACATGTTTAATCAACATTGTTTGTTTTGTTTTGATTAAAATGGTAAAAACACATTTAGATTAAAATGGTACAGAATATTAAATCAATGTTTATGGACTTATTTAGATTATTAAATGACTCAAAAATTGATTTGAATATTTGTGCATTTTATGGCATTACATAAGCATTAAACAACTAGTTTTTGTTGTTTGTTTGTTTTTGCATGAATGCCGTGTACTATATATGTGTTCTTCATGATTTTATTTTTAATTCATGTTAGCACATATTATATGCATTTTTAATGTTTATGGGCTGTATGACATAAAATTAAAAATGGCAAAATTGGAAATTATACTAGAGTTGATTTATAGCACAAATCTAACTAGTTAGTGTTTTGGGCTTTTAAGAGAACTTATTCAATAAAAGGATTTAGTCCATTGGGCTTTGGCCCAGTCCCGTCATGGGGTCTTCTCTTAAAGGTTCAAGTACACAATTTCCATTAATGGGCTTGGCTAAATTAATTAAAATTGGACTTTGTTTTATCCATGAATGCTATGTATATTTATTTGCTAATTTGGTGTGATGAATGGATATGCATGGTGCATTCATGGGCCCTGGGTTTTTGTAATTAAATATGGCCTGCGAGCCATTATGTTTTATTGTAAAAGTTTCATTTATTTCTTAGAATAGAATATACTTGAAGACTTTGTAAATCAAGACGAAGCCCACCGGAGTGGAGAAGCCCAACTCGAAGATTCTTATGTAATAGTATAGAATCTTAGTTGTAGGTTTTTGGGCCCATGTTTGTCACGCTTTACTTTATGCAATTATATATATATGCATGCTATGTATGGATGACAAAGCGTATGCCATGTAAGCCGTAATAAAATGAATCCCTAAAATAGTAAGTCACAAAGTTGCCTTCCTAATTCGAAACATGTCAAGGCATCGATCATCGGTCACGTAGACTAGGAGTCCTAGATGCGCCCGATTATCTTTGTGAGGCATGGGTTGTGAATGTAGGTTGGACTTAACATGGAAAGGGATGCCCGGACCTAGGCAACTAATAAATGGGTTGTGCTATAACATCTTAAGATGTTAGCCCATTTGATCCAAGAGTCATGTACGAGACATGATTGGAGTTTTCCTACCTAAGTAACTTAACTTGTTAGGTGTACAAGCTCAGCTTGACTAATAAGTTGTTGTGAAAAGTGGATCTTGGCCCACATTAAATCACTAACGCGAATTATTTAAAGGGATATTAATTCGGTTTGTGGGATCATTAATAAGACCTCATTTAATCTTGCTAAATTTTATTGTAGATTGAAAATGGCATCTTCAAACAACAATTTCTCATTGCGATCGGTCCTTGAAAAGGACAAATTGAATGGCACCAATTTCATAGACTGGTCTCGAAACTTAAGAATAGTTCTTAAGCAAGAGAAGAAGTCGTATGTTTTGGATGCACCCTTACCTGAGGAACTTGCTAGGAACGCTTCTGTGGTTCAAAAGGAAACTTTTGAGACCAAGAAAAGTGACTCTAATGATGTGACCTGTTTGATGCTAGCCACTATGGTGCCTGAATTGCAAAAGCAATTTATGGACCAAGAGGCCTATGCAATCATGGTGCACCTCAAGGAGATGTTCCAAGAGCAAGCTCGTCACGAGAGGTTCGTGACAACAAAGGCTTTAATTTCTTGCAAGATGGCTGAGGGTACTCCTGTTAGTACCCATGTACTCAAGATGAAAGGGTATCTTGATACTCTTGAGAAGCTTGAGGTACTAGTGCCAAAGGAATTGGCCACTGATTTGATCTTAGGATCTTTGCCTGCTGCTTATGATCCATTTGTGATGAATTATAACATGCATGCAATGAACAAGTCAGTCACTGAGCTTCATGGGATGCTTAAGAATGCTGAAGAAAACATTCGAAAGACCAATCCCGTACTAATGGTTCAAAAGGGAATTAAGAAGGGACCTGCTAAGGGGTCAGTTGGGAGTGCACCTCAGGCCCAATCCAAGCCCAACGCGTCAAAACTCAAAGAGAGTGAGAGCACTTGCTTCCATTGCAACAAGATAGGGCATTGGAGGAAGAATTGCGCTCTCTTCAAGGAAGAACAAAAGAAGAATGGAGCCAAGGCGTCCAGTTCTGGTATTTTTGTTGTTGAAATTAACCTTTCTATTTCTACCACTTGGGTATTGGATACCGGTTGTGGTTTTCACATTTGTTCAAATGTGCAGGGGCTAAGAAATAGGCGGTTACTTGGGAAGAATGAAGGTGGGGACCTCCGTGTGGGGAATGGAGCACGAGTTGCTGCCATGGAGATAGGCGACTATCACCTCACTTTACCTTCCGGACTTTGTATTGTTTTGAATAATTGTTATTATGTGCCTGCTATGAGCAGAAACATTATTTCAGTTTCATGTTTGGATAATGATGAATTTGATTTTGTTATTAAAAATGGCAATGCTCATATTCGTCGCCAAGGCATTTCTTATGGCAATGCCATGTTGCAAAATGGCCTTTATATCCTTGATTTACAAAACAAAGAGTCCATATACAACATTAATACAAAGAGGGTTAAATCAAACGAAATAAACCCTACTTACTTCTGGCATTGTCGTTTAGGACATGCAAACGAAAAACGCATTTCAAGACTCCACAAAACTGGAGTGCTTGGGTCATTCGACTTAGAGTCTTATGACACATGCGAGCCATGTTTGCATGGAAAAATGACAAAGAGTCCTTTTAATAAAAAAGGTGAGAGGACTAATGGCTTATTGGAACTAATACATACCGATGTATGTGGACCTTTAAGTACACATGCTAGAGGTGGTTTTAGCTACTTCGTGACATTCACAGATGACTTCAGTAGATATGGTTATGTCTATCTAATGAAGTATAAGTCTGAAACTTTTGAGAAATTCAAAGAGTTTAAGAATGAAGTAGAAAACCAACTTGGCAAAAGTATAAAAGCCATTCGATCAGATCGAGGTGGCGAATACTTAAGCCAAGAGTTTGACAGTCATCTAAAGGAGTGTGGTATTATTTCACAGCTCACTCCTCCTGGAACACCTCAATGGAATGGTGTGTCCGAAAGGAGAAATCGAACTCTGTTGGACATGGTTCGATCTATGATGAGTCAAGCTAATCTTCCTATCTCTTTTTGGGGTTATGCATTAGAAACTGCTGCGTTTCTATTGAACCGTACTCCAACTAAAGCAGTTGAGAAGACACCATACAAGGTATGGACTGGGAAAGAACCCAATATGTCTTTTCTCAAGATTTGGGGCTGTGACGCACATGTTAAGAAATTAACATCTGACAAACTAGAGTCCAAATCGACTGTCTGCTTGTTTGTGGGTTATCCCAAAGAAACAAAGGGATACTACTTTTACTCACAAGCCGAGAACAAAGTATTTGTTGCTCGCAAGGCTGTTTTCTTGGAAAAGGAGTTCCTTCTCAAGAAAGACAGTGGGAGTAAAGTAGAACTTGGAGAAATTCAAGTGCCACAAGCTTCTATAGAGGATGAGTTGGAAATGGGATCAAGTTCACAACCAGTTCTGGAACAAGAACCC
>JBBPFJ010000961.1:0-33832 GCA_037975025.1 Excoecaria agallocha
TCATCAACACATACTATCTCCTCCATTCTTTCTAAGCTTAGAAGCACGCCAGCACAATAAATTAAATTAATCTTGTTCACGCAAACGCTTAATTCTCCCTAAAATTAAAAGCAAACATCCTTGCACAACCTATTACACTGAAGAACCTTCCATCAGAAAACTGCAAGAAAATTCTCTTTCAAAATCCCAATTCCACAAAAAAGAAAAAAATGCCAATAATTTTTAAAGCTGGAATTCCGATTTTCTTTTTCTTCTTTCAGACAATTCACAGCTCCAAAAGTCAGCCAATCAGAAGAAGAAACAAATTCCCGATGACGGGGAAAAAAAGTATATCAAAATTCCAAAAATTAATATCCAAATCAAAACTCAAAAGTTCAATTCATTTTTCTGGAGAGATTGGTACCGGCACTCACGAAATGATCCAAATCCACTCTAAACAGAGCACAAAACGATAAAACAAGGAAACCTGCTGATTCCTGGTAAATGAGCCCACAGAGTTCCGTCAGCAGAAAACCCTAAAGGACGGATACCCCTCCCTCATCAATCGAATCCAGAATCCAGAACAAAATCCTAAAACAAAAACCCATTTATATCAATATGCAGGTACAAAAAATCAACATGTAACTCAATTCGAAAACTAAAAAACGCAAATAAGAGATTGATACGAACCCAAAACTATCCAATATATAACTAACACAAAAGATATTTGGAGACTTGAAAAGAAAGCAAAGCCATTGAAAAAGAAATTAGGAACCAGAAATAACAAATGAAACAGAGATTCCTAAAACAACAATGAAAAAGAAAAAGAAAATAGGAAAAGCAAATGAAACAGATATTGCTGTAACCAACCTGAACTGTAAATATGAGACTGAGACGTAGAGAGAGAAAAGGGGAAGAGGAAAACCCTCTGCCTCTTGTATTGAGCATTTAGGAAAAGTTTTAATATTTTTTAGATACCCAACAAAAACGAGAGCCAATCCGTTGCACAAACGTACCATTGGGCGCATACCAAAGTACCGTCGGATAAACTTTTTGTGCTATATTGGACGGTTCTGAAGCGCACCCGCCATGTACGCTTGAGCAATCGATTACGCCTCACAAAAATAAAAATAGCTTTACCTTCACTGTACTCATTACTCTGTCTTCCTCCTAATTTTTCTATTTTATAACTTATAAATGTAATTTATATTGAATTTATCGAAAAGAAGTTGTAATGAATAGAGGTTTTCGCATTCAACTAGATAATAGTAGTGTTGTGCATGTCATAAGAAAGGCTCGCATTTTTCCTATTGCGAATATGAATTTAATTAGGAGAATTAACCTTTTATATAGCTCAAAATTAGAATTAAGCCATTGCTGATCGAACGAGGAATTTTGGTTTCAATCAGAGTGCCACTTTCATGCGATCTGATACCACCTCTCACAGTTTTCGCCATATGCTTATTGGTGATTTTATAAGCGTCAAAGTTTCACGTCTCCTTGTTTATGCTTGATTTGATTTTGTTTCTATCTTTTTTATCTATATAAAAAAATTGTAATGAATATGTACAACCAAATACATTCTATAACAACATAAGAATGTTATTTTTTTTAGAAAAAAAAATAATCCATATTTATACGTAAAAAATTCTACGCTCTCTTTTCTAATAATTCATAGCACATATAACTTTAATGGAAATAATTTATTATATATTTAACTTTGACAATATACCCATATTAATTCATGAATTTAATAAAAAATATACATATTATTTTTTAATTCAATAAAAAAATTGAGAATGAGAAATTGGGAGGAGGCAGAGAGTGTTCAATTCAAGTTTGAGAATTAGAAATGGAAAAAAGTAGGGATTATTAATTTATTTGGTTAATAATATTATTATAGTAAATAAAAATAAAATAGAAAAATAAAGAGGACGGAGTCTTGAAAATGAGAGCGATCACAAAACCACAAATTGAGAGAGAAGTTGGTGGGGCCCATGTTTGCAACATCTCCCACTACAATCATTACGCATTTAGATGATTCTCTCTCTCATGACCACACCCCACCCTCTTCTGTTTTGTCCTTTTGCTACTCTTTGGTTAGACCGGCAAAACGTGTCGGGCCCAGCTCGAAACGGATTCGCCATAAACAAATCATACATACAAATGGGTCGGATTAAGTTTTTTAATTCTACTTTTACTATTTTTATTAAAAATATAAAATTATATATCCATAAATACTAAAAATTTAGTTTTATACTTACTTTATATAAAGAAGTCAAAATTTATAAATATATAAAATGATTAAAACGAATCATATATAATCGATTGGACTGATTTAAGCCATTGGACAAATCAGATTAGTAAATTATGCTATAAAATAGATGGATCACCTTCTTTTCAATTTTTATTTTTTATTTTAAATTTGTTGGCTCATTTTGTTTTGACGAGTTGTTACACGAGGCAATCGACCTTTCTCTCTTTTGCCATATGGAGTATATCCGCTCACTTAACCAATGTTATGACGAGTTGTTACATGAGGCAATCCGCCTCTCTGTTTTGCTGTATGAAGCATATCCACTTACTTAACCAATATTATTAAAATTAGATCAAATAAAGAATCAGATTGAAACAAAAGAATCATGGTTCAACGGAACATATTTTTAATAATTTATTTTTTTAAAAAAAAAAGAAGATCTATTAGAAAATAATTATGAAATTGGAGATTTTGATCAAAAGCATTGCCATATGCATCGGTATTGTCAATGGCATAACTAATAAGAGAACTGTAATGATTTAAAACTATGACGATTTAAAACGTAACAAGCAATTCCTACTTTGATCCTCGAGCCTCTATCAAAAATTTTAAAAGGTTTTGGATGAATTATCAAATCAATTTGACTCAAAAATTAATTTTTTAATATTAATTATTCATTACTTAAATCCCAAAATCTCCTACCCTTGATTTTTCCCCTTCATTTCACTTTTTCATCAGCTCCTCCTCCTTCTTCTTTCAAATTTTAAGCTGTGCTTTTATCTTTTTCTGTTAACTTTTTTTTTTTATAATCCAGCATTTAAATTAAGTTTTGTAATTAGTTTTTCATTTGCTGTAGAAATTAAAGGTGAGTAAATTAATTATAATTTTAACAATTAGTTGTATAAAAAATTAAAAATATTCTTAACTATGTTATTTTGTAATTTACATGTGTTATATATTCGTTAATTTGGTGATTTGCAAAAAAATGCAAGTTATTCCTTACATTTTAAATTTAAATGTTAGAATAATAGATTTAAATAAGAAATAAAATTTTATGTAAATATTCATTAAAATATGATATAACAATCATTTACATCTTATTACAAGTTGCCATATTTAACATAAAGTATGAAAATTTTGTCTATTATTTAAATATGTACTTTTTTAAGAAAATAAATTTGATAATTTTTTTATGTATTTAGTATTGAAATTAGAACATATACCTAATTAATAATTTATTAATTTGTACGTTTTTATTAAAATTAAAAAAAAATGTGTTTGATTAATCATTGATTTATATGTTCAAATTAATTAATGTTAAAAAATTAATTGCATTATTTATGATGATTTTTTTGGAGAAATATTTATAAATATTAATTTAATATAATATTTAACTATGCTAAGTAGGGGTGAGCAAAAAAATCGAAAATATCATTAATCATAAAATTGAACCGATTTTTACAATTAACCGATTCGATAGATTCGATTACGATTATTAATTTTCACACTTTTAGTTAATGGTTACGGTTTAAATTTTTAAATACTGGTTAATCGTTAATTCATGGTTGATTGGTTCACACACACACATATATATATATATTATTTTTATGTCTTCATTTTTTTCTATTTATCTATAAAAATTACATAAAATAATATTTTAAAATATATTTAAACTATATTTTTATTTTTATACCTTAATTTTATACTTTTCTATAAAATTTATATAACACTTTAAACTAAATTTATATTATATCATTCTCTTTAATTATATAGTAATATTTATATATAGCATCCGATTAACTTTTATATATGTTATTTTTTATCATATATTAGTGTTCATATTTTACTTAATAGCATTTAATTATATTTTCTTATATTTTAGAGTTTATGTTATAATATTTAATATTATGGACAATATAAATTTGTGGTTATGCCCTTTGGCCTCACTAATGCACCAGCTACTTTCATGGACTTGATGAATCATATCTTCCATCCTTATCTGGATCAGCTTGTGGTGGTGTTTATTGATGATATCTTGGTATATTCCAAGACACCAAAGAAACATGATCAATATTTGAGAATTGTACTGCAGACACTAAGGGACAAGCAGTTATATGCTAAATTCAGCAAATCTGAGTTTTGGCTGAATGAAGTTGCTTTCCTTGGCCATATGGTTTTGACAGAGGGCATTAAAGTCGATCCTAAGAAGATTGAAGCTGTTCTTGAATGAAAATCACCCAAAAATATTTTAGAAGTTTGAACCTTCCTTGGATTAGCTGGATATTACAGGCAATTTGTGAAGGGGTTTTCCATGATAGCCTCTCCACTCACCAAGTTACTATAGAAAAATGTCAGATTTGAATGGACCGAGAAATGTCAGCAAAGCTTCGAAAAGCTGAAGAGTATGTTGATCGAGACTTATGTTCTTACTCAATCCATTTTCAGGTAAACCTTATGTTATTTACAGTGATGCCTCCAAAAACGGGTTAGGGCGTGTGCTTATATAGGAAGAAAAGGTGATGGTATATACTTCCAGACAGCTAAAATCACATGAAAAAAACTACTCTACCCACGATCTGGAGTTAGCAGCCATTGTGTTTGCCTTGAAGATATGGAGACATTACCTATATAGGAAGAAGTGCTACATTTACACTGATCATAAAAGTTTAAAATACCTGCCTACACAAAAAGAACTCAACCTAAGATAGAGACGATGGCTGAAACTCATCAAAGATTATGATTGCTTAATTAACTACCAACCTGACAAAGCAAATATGGTAACTGATGCACTTAGTAGGAAATACTTGATGACTCTACAAGTTATGAAGGTAAAGTTAAATATAACACGAGACGAAACACTTACGGCTGAAATGCAATTGAGACTAGATTAGCTTCAACAAGTGAAGGCTGCTCAAAGGCAAAATGATAGGTTAGCCTCTATTATTTCCCATCCTCAGGTACAAGTAGGAAAAAGCATTAAGTTTTCTCTAGACCGTGATGATTGTCTGTTCTACAAAGGTAGGATATATGTACCCAATAATGTAGAGTTGAAGAACATCTTGACAAAAGCTCACACTAGCCTCTATGCTATGCATCCCGGTAGTAACAAAATATATCAAGAATTGAAGAAATCTTACTGGTGGCCAGGAATGAAGAAAGAAATAGCGAATTTTGTGACAAAATATTTAATATACTAGCAAGTAAAGGTCGAGCACCAGGTTCCTTCAGGGTTATTACATCTTATCAGCATACCAGAATGGAAATGGGAGTGAATCACCATGGATTTTGTATCGGGATTGCCGCTCACTAGGAGATAACATGACTCCATTTGGGTGATAGTGGACAAGATGACCAAGTCAGCTTATTTTCTTACAGTGAGATCAAATTTTCCCTTACCCAAGCTTGCAGAAATATACGTGAATGAGATTGTAAAACTATACGGTGTGCCTATATCCATAATTTCGGACAAGGACCCACGGTTTACTTCCAAATTCTGGTAGAAACTTCAAGAAACACTGGTAACCCACTTAGACTTCAGCACAACTTTTCATCCGCAGATAGACGGCCAATCTGAGTGAATGATACATATATTAAAAGATATGTTATAGTGTTATGTGTTAGAGGTTGGAGGTAACTGGGAGAAATATTTTTCATTAGTTGAGTTTGCTTACAACAACAGCTATCATTCTAGCATTAAAATGGCATCATATGAAGTAATATGCGGGAGGAAATGCAAGACACCTTTATGTTGGACGTAATTAAGTGAAAGCAAGTTAGTGGGACACAACTTGATCGAGGAAATTGAAGAAAAGGTGAAGCTGATTAGAGATAATTTGAAGGAAGCAACTGATAACTGTGAATTAAACTATGTTTTTAGTGTGTTTTTAAGTGTTTAATTTAGTCAATTTTGTTTTAATTTAGTTAAGTTTATGATTAATTAGTCAATTTAGTTGTTTGTTGGTTTAATTGAAAGTTTTGATGTTTTCAGGGATTAAATTGAAAGAAAAAAGGATTAAATTGCAAGAAGTAAGAATATTTGGTGCAAAAGTGCAAAATTGGAAAAGTTGTTTAAAAGAAGTAACGTGAAGGACAAAACCAAAGTGCTCTCCTGAGCATAGTTATACTCTCCTAAGTAGGAAATTACTCTCCCAAGCAAAAATACTGCTCTCCCATGCAAAAAAGGAAATTTGTTGATAAAAGTCTTCCAGTTCAAGAGAAACTCCAACTCAATCTCAGAAAAGGAAGTCTTAGTCAGCAAAACTTCTTCTTTGGCATTGATTCCACTCTATAAAAAGGTCACAAAGACATTAAAGTGGGAAGAGCTAATGAGATAGATAAAGAATATTAAATTATGAATTCTCTTTAGCTTTCTCTTTTATTTTCTTTAGTTAATTTGTACAGTAGTTATAGCTTAGTTTTTCTTTTATTCTTAGTTTGCAAATCTTTTATTTTAGTTGTTCTTTTATTTTAATCATGTTTAGGAAGTAGTTTTTCTTCTTTTGCTAATGGATTCTTAAAAATTTATATTTTTATGGTTATGACTTAATTGAGCTTTGAATTTAATATTAGTTGATTATTTCTTGGTTTTAAACATATTCTTATATTTGATTATGTTGAGATTAATTGTTGGTTTATTGAATAAATAACTAAAAGTTGATTTAGACACTATCATTGATTTGCATGTTCTTTTATTAACTCTTTAATATTTATGCATGATTATTTTCTAAAATATGAGATAATTATGTATTAATTTTATTGATTAATACTAAGAGAGGAGGAACTAATAATAAATTAGAGTTGAATTTACTTGCAAAAGAGTTCAATGAATATTTAGGAAGTTAAATTGGATTTTTATGCTAAGTATTAGATTTGTCTATGAGTTTAATACTAAGAATGATATTCTTGCATAAAGATATCTGGCTTTATTACTAGTTTTTCCATAATCACTAATATTTCTACAGAATTTAAGTCATTAATCATGCATGGCAATTTTAGAGAGAGAAAGTAGAAAATGAGCCTAGAATATTACCTTTAAAAGATATTCTGACTCTAAAATTCTTATAATACTGATCTCCATTTTGATTTATATTTCTTACTTTTTAGAAAAAACCAATGAATTTCTTTGTGTGTGTGTTTAGATTAAAGAATTGTTAGAACAAAATAGCATCTTAGAAAGAGAGAGAGAGAAATTAATTTTTTTCTTCTTTAAAGTTTACTCTATATTCAAAAGTGATTCCCCCTTTTGAAACCCTAAAATTTTACTTTTTATACCTAGGGTAGAGTTGGAGTTGAATCCAACTCTATCTCTCCTAATTAGGAGATATATCCCTCCGAAATCTGAATTTCCTTTAGGATTTATCTTTCTATTTTTAAATTCCTAGAAATAAGAGAAATTTGGAAAAAAACCATGAATGAGCATCCCTAATTGAGAGGCGGTTATCCCTTAGTCCAAAATCATACCCCTGATCTGATCTAAATAGGAGAGAGAAGGCCAGGGATGATCATCTCTCATTTGATAGATGACCATTTGTCACCTCTAAAAGCCAAAATTAGAGTTTTTCATGTACTTTTGTTAAATTGGTTGAAAATACTTGGAAAATCATAAAAAGCTTTGAGAAAAATGTGAGAAATTCACAATCGAAGCTTCGAGATCCAAACCTGAAATAAGTAATATACTATTTCTGATCACTAGATAATCCCGATCTAGGCTACCTTAGGTCACAGTGTCTACACTGTGCTTTACTTTCTCTAATTGCCATGTATGACTTAGAGTTGAAACACTTGATGTCAAAATGACATTCTTACAAAGTGAGTTCATAGGAAAGATTTACATGCACAAGTGTAAGTGCTTTGTGGTTAAAGGAAAATAAGATCATGTTTGCTCATTGAAAAAGTTGTTCTATTGTTTGAAGCAATCTCTTCGACAATGGTAAAAGCATTTTGATGCTTTTATGAAGCAAGTTAGTTACTTTAAGAGTAACAATGATAGTTGTGTTTATTTTAGAAGGTTTTCAAAAGAATCCTTATTTATTTACTATTTTATGTAGATAACATGCTCATTGCCTCAAAAGATATGTCGAATATCAACAAGTTAAAAAATTAGCAAGTGAGTATGAAATGAAAAATCTTGGGGTTGCTAAAAAAATTTATGGCATGGAGATTATTCGAGATAGATGGGATGGTACTCTATGTCTGACTCTTTTTTAAAAAAAAGTCTTGGATCATTTTGGCATGAAAAATGATAAATCAATCAATATCACTCTCGTTGCTCATTCTAAATTGTCAGCTGCTCAATCTCCTCAAACAAGTGAGGAAGAGGAACTCATGTCTGATGTTCTTTATACTAGTGTGAAAGTCTCATGTATGTTGTGCACACATCCTGATATTTTACATGTTAGTATGCTTAGCAAATATATGACTAATCTTGGAATAAATCACTAAAAAGCAACGAAATGGATTTTTTTAGTATCAATGAGGTACTACTAATTCTTGTTTACAGTTGGGACACTAAAAAAGCCATCTTTAAGGCTTTGTTGATTTAGATTTTTCCGGTGATCTTGACAAAAAAAAGATCAATTATTAGGTATATCTTTGCATATGGAGGTTTTGAATTTGTTGGAAGGGATCTTTACAACCCATTGTAACATCATCTACAATAGAGGCGGAGTATATTACTTTGACAAAGGTAATTAAAGAAGCAATTTAGTTTAAAGGCTTGCTTGGTGAAATCATTACAGTAGAAGAAGTGATAGCAATTCATTATGATAGTCAAAGTGTTATTCATTTGACTAAAGATCGACCATATTAACCTTAATTAGGTACCATTTTATTTGAGATGTTATTGCCATTGGGAATATTGAAATTGGTATTGCAGGTAATCCTACTGATATGCTGACAAAGACTCTCCCTACTACAAAATTCAAGCACTACTTGGACTTAATTAGTGTTTGTCAAAATTAAAAATCCCTTTGAGGTATTGTGGAAAACATGGAGAAGTGTCACAGGCTTAATTAATTGTCAACCAAAGTGGAGATTGTTAAAAAATGACTACAAAATTAATATGAGTTGAAAATAGGAGAACGCTCGATAAATCTGCCCTAAGAAATTTCAACAATATGGGCGATAGATTTATGATATGAAGAAATATTTCCTGCATGCATACTATCCATAACATGGCTAGATAAATGAATAGTTAGGTAAGGAATTGTGAATACAAAATTCATGCACATATATGTCAAATATATGGCATTAATGTTGCCATTTTTATTGACTTTCTCATTCACCAATATGCTTATAAATACCAAGGCATATTTTGCTTCAAAAAATAGATCCCTCATTTTGTGTGCTTATATTGTAATACCCTAACCTACTAACCATGGATAATCATCAATCATCATCATAAACCTAGTAAAGATCAGGCATAAATAATAATAATAATAATAATAATAATAATAATAATACAGACCATAATTACATACCACAGAATGAATATATCAGACTTATAATTAATGAATCACAACATAAATGGCCTTCTACATATTAAAATCATCTAAGGGAATCGCAATCTGCCAAATCTTCTCTACAAAGGTGGTCAAACCCACAAAAGCTATCGAACCCACTATAGCTTATCTTGAAACCTACACGGATAAATAAACTCGTGCTAAGCTATAAAGTTTAGTGGGGAAAAATAAAACTCTAAAGATAACCTCTTTCCATAATTCAACTTATTAGACACAACTTTCACAATAACACAGAAGAACATATGAATCTATTATATTGATCATTTCCCAAAGGACATTCTTTGGGGAGTCCTCAAACTTAGTAATAATACCATACTCACTAACATCTAGAGCATTTTGTAACTTATCTTATTCCGAAAACTTGTCAAACTACTATCATCCTTTTACTTCTTTTTTTTTTCTTTAAACTAACTTGATTCATACCCTTCCTTACCCTTACTATTTCAGAATTCAAACATTAGGATTATTGATAGCACAAAACTTTAACTTAATGTATTAATCACATTGCTACATAAGTTATGCATTCAACATTAAATCCATGCACACTGGAGTGCTTATGTCATGTAAAGACTATAGGGTTATTGTTAGGCATGATTTCTTCATATATTTTTACACAATTCTCATTCCAGGTTCATACACACATATCTTTAATGCTATCTTAGCATTGCAATTTAAACATCATACACATCATATTATATCATGCTTTCTACTTGATTTATATCAGCTTTATTAGAATACATATGTGGGTGTAACTATTCATATAAATATACAACTAGACTATCACATTACATGTGATTACAAAGAACCGACCTTACATATCATGGTTACCCGACAAAGTTTTCATATCATATGCATACATTTCATAAATCAGATAGTACATGATACTTAGCATGCTTGTTACATTTCATATGACTTCTAGTACAATATTGTACAATTAGGGTTACATATATTCACCATGGAACCCATTGGTAGAGTCAACTCACATCGGCACTCACACGGGAACCTTTCATATAGTTAATGTGAGATACTGCAATTATGCCATACTAAACCTAACATTTCATTTCTTAAATACAGTTATAGCCAAAAGGAATTTAAGATAAAATAACACACTATAATAGGCCATTCATCAAGTTTATATTAAATAAGCGAAGCAATCAAGGCCTATGTATACATATATATATATATATATATATATATATATATATATATATATATATTACTTTATTTCTTATACTTGTTATCATTTTAATAGACTGCCTAAGTACTAGTTTAGAAGATGGATAACGAGAGCAATGGATACCCGAAGGTATCAAACAATGGATATCCGAAGATATAAAATAATAGACCTAAACGGGGTCAAGCAATGGTTCCAGCAAGGAATAAACAATAGATCCAAACGGGGTCAAGCAATAGTTCCATTAAGGAACAAGACCCAAATGGGGTCAACTATGACAGCTGCAACTGTATCCCTCTAGGTAGGCCTATCTAATCCGCAACTGAACTAAGATCCGCAAGCTCAACCACTTTAAGAATATCTTTGATTTAACATATTATTCTTTACTTAGTACATCATTTGGCTGAAAGCCACATTTCATAAAAAAAATGAATATTATTCTTATCATACATCAATGCTGAGCTTTAGGCTCCATTACACATGGATGCAGGTCATGTAACCACATGTTGCATCAACATTATTCATACATGTCATAGTAGTTACATGATAATGCAAAAATAATAAAATATTACTTTCATTGATCAATCTCATCATACTTAGTATTATGCATGAAGCCAATGAGGCAATTATAAAAGTGAAGTTCTTGCAGTTAAAAGTCTTTATAAGATTATATGCATGTCCATATATGTGTGTGTGTGTGTGCATATAAGGCAACTTGTATCATAGCAATACGTGCTTTTTGGGTACTCATATTTGTTCACATAATGAGTCAAACTATTCATCATAGCATGGTTGAATCAATTATAAAACATTGACTTACCTAACTCATTGATAATTCTCAATGACATACCTTGTTGTTATTTGCCGTGAGCAGCTTTCACACATCATCATAGCCCACGTCAATACATAATTACTTTAAACAATACTCATGCATTTATGATTCATATAGTAGTAATACGTGTAGGTTTTCTTTTAGCTTAAGGTCAAAACTTATTCATCTATAGCCTTTTTTGCTCACTTTTATAGTCTATTAGATCATAGACAACAGATTATCTACCTTAACTCGGTCTTATATGCCTCAATCATCTTGTTAATACTTTTTATCTTATAACAATATATTCCCAGGTAAGTTATATAAGATTATTTCATCTTAATTTCAGCACACTACTAGTGGGCATGCGTTTACCCCCATAGAGTATAGGGCAAACATGTAAGTATATTCCTTTATATCAAGGCTAATTATTAATCCTTGGCATGACTTGAAACATGATCAAACTTCTATATTTTCATACTTAAGTGTTAATTAATATCCCATCTCACTTAACTTAAACATAAACATGTAATGTTGCAACTATCTTATTATTACAGTATTTTATTTCTTGCTGTTGCAAAGGATTATCAATGTATGGCATTGGGATAAAACAATTTTCTTTGGCATAGTACATACCCTAATACCGTATATTCAAACTTGTTAAAGGACAATTGTCATCATACTTCACATAAATATACATATATTCATAGCAATTTAATGCAATCATGCCATTACTATCATTACGATCATATATCAAAGCAAGTTATAAATAACACTACTTAATAAACTTACCATGATCACTTTACCTTAGTCGTTACGGCTTGACAATAAAAGCATAGCATAAAATAATCACATATTACCTTTAGCAAAATGCTCATTAAGTATGCCAACTAGGTTGCATTAGAGGGTTAATTATCTTTATAAAGAGTGTTGGCTTAATCAATATTAATGTGGAAGTATTTTGTTAGCTGATTCAAATAAATGTACAAAACAGAGAAGTGAAGAGCAGTGAAATGGTCTATTATTTAGTGTGTATTTTCCTTCATTTAGATAGCTAAGTATGTAACATTATTTATATTTTATGTATTTTGTTTAATTTATGCGGTTATTTATATTGCAGAACAATTTGGGTACAAATATGAAGAAGGAGCACAAGTCATAAAGAAATGTTTGACTCGTGAAGGGATTTATGAGTGAAGCAGAGGGATGAGGTTCATGAGTCAAGACCAGGCTCACTACTCGGACATGAATGCATGACTCGTGAAGGAATTCACGAGTCGATAGCCAAGGAAGAACCAGAACATTTAAGAGTTGTGAAGGGATTCACGAGTGACATAGGGGCAGAAAGAGCACGACTCATGAAGGATGTCATGACTCGGTAATGGCAAATACCACTTGGCAAGGAAACCGATCCGATCTCAACTCAAAGTAAATATAAACGATTCCATAAGCCAAACAATCTTTCAAACCTCATATTAAAGCAAATAATCTTTCATTACTCATCCAAGATTACTAGGTTTAACCTTTAACCTCATTGAAGAGGACACATAAACAAGAACAAAAGCAAGTTCTCGTAACAAACCCAGGTGAACAGTGTAGTAACCCTAATCATATAGAGGCAACTAAACCCCATACATAAAATCAATATAATAGCCCCGTACCTTATTAAAGCTTCAAATCTTTCTTTGATTCTCCTGATCCAACTTCTTTACTTATGATTTCTTTCTTCTCCTTATACATAAAGACAACAAGCATGATTTATCATTTCTCTACCTCCTTAATACCAGAAATCAAACACAGGGAAAAAGAGAAGAGATCTATGAAAGGAAAAACATTACCTTCATGATGGTAAAACACCAAAGCCCTAAGTTTCCTCTTCTTCAACCCGCAGCTATATAGAAAGACCTCACTTCTTCTTTTTGCCGATCCCCCCACATCTCCAGGAAATAAGAAATAGGGAAGTGGGGTAAATATCTCCCTAAGGAAAATTCCCACTTTGCCCCTAAGTACAACTTAAACCTTTATATTACACTCTAATACACATAGGCACAATTAAACCCCAAGACTTCTAACTTCAATTATATCCCTCTTTTATCATAATTTTAACCATACTCAATTTATATACATGCTGAAATTACCAAAATACCCCTCATGGGACTTAACTTTAATCATACAAAATAATCAAATCTTATCTCATTTAACCATAATCCGGTTAGGGCCATGATTGGGGCCTTACATATACAACACTGCAAAGAATTCCTTTTAAAAGTTTTAGTGATACTCTTGTGTTGTATATTTGTAAAATTATTGGGTGTACTTAGGGATTTGGATTGAGAGTTAAATACCAACTTATTTGTATTCTCCATTTTGTTAGTAGATTATTTCTCTTGCTTTTGTGAGCAAACATAAAAAATTATTGAACCATGTGAATTCATCTTGCAAATTTAATTTATAATTTTCTTCTTCTTATCTTAAATTATTTAGACAAATAATATTTGCTTTTGGGATTTATCCCCAATATAGCCTAATCTAATATGAACCATTCACAATCTGATCCTTCTATACAATAAGCATTAAATATATTTATCTTGTAACAGTAAGAGTTTCGTTAATTAATTATTTATTTAACTTTAGAATTTATTAATTTACAAATAACCATATTTTAGTTTTTCACTTCCATTTAAAGATTAAATGTTAATATTTAGAGAGTTTTAAATATTTGGAAGGGCCTAAATGAAAATATATTTTAATGTTTGATTACCCTCTAAATGAATCATGGTGCTTGTAACTGCTTGCTCTTGTATATAAAAAGTTTTCTTCATACATTTTTCTATATGAATTTGATTAACATTGTTATAGCATCAAAATTGAATCCCACCTTTTAATAAAAAGTATTTGATTAAAATTTTTATAGAAAAACCTCGAGAGGAATATCAAAATTACACTAGTTGGAACTTTTCAATCGTAGATTCTTTTGGTCCTATTGTTGTTAATAAAGCTGAAATAGAAGAATCCTCCTTTTGACTACCATGGCTAGAGCCATTGGCAACCTTTTTGTGCACTGATCTCTTTTTGGCTTGCTTAGCCCAACCAATACAAGCTGCTTGAATATGTTCATCAAATATCGCTTTTTTGAATGAACTCCCCATCTGCAATCAAACACAGTATATACATGGAGTCTTAATCTACTTTGGTTCAATAACCTATTAGGATCCTTATGCAAATAAAAGAAAATTCATGAAAACATAAGTTAGAATTGGACTTACTTGTGTGACAATTGCATAGAGTGGAAGAGTACTATAGCTACAGATGAATTGAACAAACCCCCTATCATTCCATAATGACATTCAACCAGAAAAAAAATAAATAAATAATCATATTTTTGTACATGCTGGGTATATATTAAAAGATATGGGTTAATTACAAAATAACACTATGCCTTTTACTCTTTTTTCAATTTAATACTCAAACTAAAAGAATTTAGAATTTGACACCCAATATTTAATTATATTTCAAATCATAAACTCCATGAAAAGATTCCATTCAAAACTAATATTATTTTTTAATATTCCGTGGATACCGGCAAATATTATGTTAATTTTGTATCGATTTTTTTTTTAATTAGAGTTCCTAATTTAAAGTATAACTAAAAGTTGGGTGTCAAGTTATAAAATGTTTTAGTGGGAGAAATTAAATTGAGAATTGAGAAAACTTTTAGATGTAAATTTGTAATTAAAGCCAAAGAAATAGTTACCCTATAGCAAGTCTGGGGATAATGAATTGAGCTTGTCCCATTATGCAAGAATCAAAGCCATATTGCATCTGGAATAATATAAAAGTGAGCAAGTAGTTAGAAAGGGCATATAAACGAATTAACAATAGTAATAAACAGGCTAAAAGTGCAAATTTATGATTTTATCTGTAATGTTTCAAATACTATAGGATTATTTTTTAATTTTAAATTGAGATAATTTTGTCAGTTTTATGTACAAACTCTTGATATGTGACACTTAAAAAGCGGATAAATAACACGCTACCATGATACAAGCGGGATAAACTTCTTTTAATGTTAAAACATTAGAGAGTAACATTGCACGTATTGAAACATTAAACGTGAAATTATCCTTTTTTTTATCAAATGTTAGGGATAAATTTGCATTTTAAACAGTAATTAAATATTTTTGTTATTAGTTTTTACCCATATCCAAAAGAAAAATGCGAGTTCGAAAGAATTTTGGAATAAGATGATGTGAATCAAAGTGAGAATCAATTGAGGTTTATTGAACCAAAAATGATCATCGGAAGGCATAACGACTAAATCTCCCTCAATTGCTATGTGTTTCTCAGCAACTTTATGGGCTAATTGTGTAATTATTTGCTTTGCATCAACGGCTAGTAAAAGCTGCAAAAATAAAAGAATCAATGACAAAATTTTAAATAAAAGTATTCCTTATTTATCTATTTTATAGTGTAATTATATGATTTGGCCAACTTACAACGAAGTGACACACTGCAATCCAAAAATATGCATTCCAACCTACACCAAATAAAACACCACACACAATAGAATCACTACTTTTTTCGTAAAATTAACATAACTTTTAATTTATGATCATTTTGCAGTATTATATATGAGAATTGTTTTTTTCCCCACAATTCACTGCATAAATGCAATAAAATTCATAGTAATATGCGAAAATAATTTATTTTTTTAATAAATGGGGTGAAAATTGCATACTGCTTTTGAATGAAATGAGTTCGAACTTGAAAAAAAAGTTTTAAAAGTTTGAGGGCGCATTTTCACGTTTTATATTTGATACATTGAATACTTACTAGCAACATTAAGAAGTAAGAACACGGCCACAAATATCCAAAGATACCAACTGCAACCAGTAAGGCGATTAAATTAGTATATAATTCCAGTAAAAATAAATTAATTAATTTCATTCAAATCACTGAATTTCATTTACAATTATCGGACTTAAAATATTTTCGATCCGTTATTTTAGCATATATAAGTCCTATGACCATAATGAAATTAACTGAAAATATTACAATTTAAGTCATTTTAATAAAGAAATCATGAAACTGACACCAAAGTGTTGATGTGGCAAGTGACATTAGCATGAATGTCTACATGGCATGTTAAAAAAAGTTTCACATTCTATTTTAAAAATATTTAAAGTTGAAATATATAATTTTTCAAGTAAAATAATTTTAATATATAGTAATATTTAATTTTTATGGAGCATTTTTTTTATTATTGAATCAATATTAGAATATGAATTTAATATAATTAACTTTAAAAATCCATTACATTGAATACATATAAAAAAAATGTGTGCATGTGGGTGAGAGAAAGAGATGGAACCTTATTCCAACAACTTTCTTAAAGTCGGCTTCATAGGCACGCATCACATAATTGTGAAAATTGAATTTGGGGTTTCCTCTGCAATGAGTCTATACAACCATTCAGAAAATATCAATTTTGTGATTTATTAAGTGCACCAAATTAAATATCTCAGATATTGAGTTGCTATTAAATTCTAGTATCATTTAATATCTTTGATTACCTTAATGATGCTAGAATTTCGTTATGTTCACTGAATTTGTGATTAAATTATGCAACAGTAATAAAAAAATATATTTTTTACATAAAAATAATCGGACTTTGTAAATTTAGATTACAAAATAATTTTGACCGATTTCCGGCAAGAAAGACATCTGAAAAATCCAGCTGGTACCATTTGGACTTGCCACATCAGCATGCCAGGTGTTATGTTGTATTGACCGGACATGCCAATTGGACTTTCCGACATATCCCTTGTCGGAAACCGGTCAAAATAATTTTGTTATATAAATTTTTAAAGTTCGGTGATTTTTATGAATTTTTTTATTACTGTTGTGTAATTTGATCACAAAGTAATTATGGGTGAAACTAATTCCATAATTTACAATGGTATAAATTAAAAAAAAATAATATTGAAAAAATTTGCTTACCATTATGAAACCCAATCTCAAAGTGGTGTAATCATATATGGTAACAGACCCATAAAACTGCTTGAAAAATGAAATCTGAAGAATAAAATAGCATAGAGGCCATCAAAATTTTGCAATTACAAGATGGGGTATTTCATCCATAACATATATAAACATACAAAACTAATAATAGTTTATTATTACCCTCAATTATATACCTTGTTTCGATGATAGTTAGTTATGGTGTGCTATGACTTGACATGATATTAGTTAATAAACCTTTAAATTACCATCAAAACTTACCATATATATTATATTATTATTATTATTATTATTATTATTATTATTATGATTAAATCATAATTAACATATCGCACCATGATTTACCTCATCCAAAGGGTTAAAACTAATGTATGTTTTATTGTCAGACTATAGCATATATAACCTTTTTCATATCATTCCAAAAACATTACAATCCTCAAGATAAGATCTTATATAGTAAGCAAATTGAATTAGTTGAATCTGTGGAACTTATATAGTTCGATAATGACTTACCACCCAACCTTGAAAGTAAGACTGCTTGCCATGACCTCGAAACCGTCTTTTGATAAAATCATGTTCATGGACGTGTGTAAATTTTGTGCTTTGTGCTGCATGGTATGATGTCTAAGTAAGAACAAAATCATATTTAACTAAGAAAGAGTGGGAATTTTATAAATTAAGGTTGAGGAACTAGCTTATTATTAAATCTCTAATTGGACCATTTATTGATTAATACTTCTAAATTTTGATGGCTCTTGCTAGTTTCCTAACAATTGAAATTTGTGCTAATCTATTCATTGTGTAGGCATGTTGTGTTGAGATTGTTATGTATAAATTGTTGCTTCACTTTTTTTTATTAGGCTTAATGTTCTGATCAAATCTTGCTCTAAAAATGATAAAGATATATATCAGAGATTGAAAAAATAAATTTAAAGTTTTAATTTAACTATATTATCGGATCCCTAAACATTTATGATCGGTTTTTAGTCAATGAGTAGGTTCATTTAGCCTCAACTACCCTTATAAACATTAATGATTAATACCCAATTTATCCAAAACTTTGAAATATAATCATTTTTGGATTTATTCCATCCACACAGATCCAACTCATATACTAAAATAATTTTTGGATTTATTCCATCCACACAGATCCAACTCATATACTAAAATAATAATGGACCAATAAAAAAAAAAAAAAAACTTTATGCCACAAAAATACTAAAGCAAACGCATTACCAATTTATGATATGCGCAATGTGTCAGTTTTAATCCAATTATCAAGTCACATGTCAGTTTGACATAGCCCACATCATAAATAACTTGATGGAATGCCTGCATATATGTATGAGTTTCTATGCTAAACTAGAGTGCTACTAATCTAATAGTTTTCATGGTTGATACCAATCTAAATAATTTTTGAAAATATATTTTTGTGGTAGAAGTATATTTTTCTTCTTAAAATTTTTTTTTATTAGTATTGGTCTGTTATTTTGGTATAAATTCGATAACGGTAGATAAAATTAACTCATTTTGAGATTTTAAAATTTTTTAAAACGTTGAGTTTTGCTGCTAAAGAATGAATGATATCACCATTTATTTAAACAAATCTATCATGGATACAGATAAAAATGGGTTACCAACTTAATTATTCTCCTAGCCCTACGCTTAAAATACCTTCACAGTCTCCAACAAGTACCTTCTTCTAAATTATTTTCCTTCCTTAAGATAGAGTCCTCCCATTGTTTCCATTGTGCTATCTATAAGATAAATCAGGAACTTTTTTTACCATAAACTCTTAAATGACATGAGACTCTTAAGATCAAAAATAAAATAAAATAAAAAATAAAAAATTACAAAAACTTAACATACATGTGAATGTAGGGGAAGATACCTTTGCACTTCCAAACAGAATTGTCAAAGCACAGAAAGTTATGTGCACACAAGCTAGCACGAAGATAAATATATGAAGATGGTGTACTGCAGTTATAGATAATATTGGAACCTTGTCCTGGAAAATAACAACCATGTTAAAAGATGAAATATGGCTAAATGTGTAAATTGCTTTTAATTTTTGATAAAAAGTGCAATTTTACTATTAATGTTTCAATTAATGCCATATTCATGTTTTAATATGTAGTAACGGCTGTAAAAAGATGAGTAAACTTCTCCTAATTTTAAAATATTGAGATTAACATTGCATCAATTAAAATATTAGAATAAAATTGCGCTATTTGTTAAATAATAGAAACAAAATAGCACGTTAAGCCATGAAATATTTAGGTATTATTAATTTGGTTTAATCTAAGAAATTTTTAGAGGGAACATCCTTTGCATAATTAACATATATGTAACTTTCAAATTTATCATTTTAATTTTGACTTTAAAATAAAGTAGATTATTTAAATTTAAATTTATCTACTTAATTTTGATTTTTAACCAAAATTTCTCGTCTTATAATTATAAAATTCTAGCTCTATCCATGATAATTACGAATAAAAAAAATATTAAATTTTGGAAGTTGTTTACCTCATCACAGCTAGAGGACTCAATGGCATCTGGATTTCCATCGCAGGGCAACCATTTATAAACTAAATCCTTGGATATGCAAATTGAGTTAATTTTACGTTGAAATACTCCTAGTAGCAATGACATGAACCCCAAAAGCATCAACTCTGAATACATTATCATCTTTATCAATATCATGCATATAAATAAACACAACTTTTATACTTATGCACACCTAATAATCTTTAACCCTTCTCCACTTTGAATTAGATTTTTTTAAATTAATATTTTATGTAGGTAATAAACGCAAGGACAAATTCAAGATGAAGGGATGTGAAACCAAAAATTATATACGAAAGGTTTAAAAAATTTGGAAGATTTTCAAGAATCTAACTGTATTGTCACTAGAAATATTTTTGATAAAAAATGATTTGGGTGAAGGGGAGACAAGACCCATGATGTATGTAGTTTTGTCCTTAAATAAAGGATATTATTTTTCTAGTATTAATCAAGTTCAACTTAATATTTAAGCATAAATGTTTAAATTCTCATGCATGTGAAAGATTATAAAATTTCAGTATTCAAACACATATAGTGCGCACGTATCGGAACCTTTTTGGCAGCAATAAGTGCGTACAAAACTACCACTCCTAAAATTATGAATTTAAATTGAATTAATGAATATACCTTCTTTAATTTTCTGTAAAGCTTGAGAAAGGGCTTTCAATCCTTTTCTCTTTAATAACTGCAAGAACAAAATATCCAAAGTGATGTTTAAGGAATTAATGTAAAATTTAATAAATGTAAAAGAACATGCCTTGTCGGATTGGTGCAGAAGCCTTTCAATGGTGAGAGATATGGTAACAATAATGCCACAAACCACGGCCACAACCCACGTTGGAGTATACTCTAATGTTGCCCCTTCTTCTTCCATCTCTGTAATCTTCTTTCTAAGAAAAATAAAACCAAGAAATTATAACAAGGAAGAGAAGAAAGGTGGTGGCTTTGTGCTAAAGTCTTTAGGGTGATTTTGCTTATTTAAAATTTTTAACTTTAAGAATCAAGAAATGTAAATCTTTATCATTATTATTTTAATGAGTCGTAGTTACCACATGCATATGTTTCTTGAAGATAAGAGAAACCCTTTTCTGTTTCTATTAACATGAGCAACAAATTGATGGAGAGGACAAAGATCTTTCTCTCCAAAAAACTATTAACTTTTTCTTGCTAGATTTTCTTTCTCCATTATTATTATTTTCTAATTCAAGAACATTATGCTATATGTGAATATCATCACTTTCTCTATCTTCGGGTCATCGCTGGAATCTTTTCCTAATATATCTTTTGAATCATTTGAGTCGATCATTCTCCATTTTTATTAATTAAAATTAGCTTTTGTGTTTCCTTTTTTTTTTTTTTTTTGCGAGTTACCACAATGTTTTGACTCAAAGAGTATAATCACAAAACTTATGGCTAGGAAATTATTTACTAAGAAATTTATTCCATTCAAATTATTTATAAATAGTAATTAGAATATGAACATAAATAGTAAAGAAAATTCAGTTTTAAATAACTACAATCATTGTTGGATTTATTAACTAATGATAATATAATTTCATATTAATTATATATAATAGACTTGTAATACAATTATATTATATATAATGAGGATAATGACATAAGAGTTAGTTAATTGCATAATTAATCGTTTATAATATAATTAGACTATAAACATAAATAGTGACAAAATAATCATTAAATCTCATTTCACATCTAAATAAATAATAACAATAATACTAACTAGCATTATTAATGTTAATACTGTGAAGGATTAATTAAGTATAATTCTTTTTCAATTATTACTTTAAATTTCAATAAAAAAATAAATTGAATTAAAAAATAAAAATTTAGCAGTAACGACCGATCTGGCAACAAATCGGTTGCTAAAATATGATAATTAGAGTGATAATATTTCAAAAATAGTGAAAATCCGTCGCTATATAATTACTATTTGGCGACGAGAGTTTTCGTTACTGTTCCTTCAACTATATAGTGGCGTCAGAGTTAGTGCAAACGTTAGCGATGGATTGATTATTGTCGCAAAAGTTTACAACCAAAGCAACTTTTTATATTGCTGACAGTTACATACACTATCGCTAAATAGTCTCTACTTTTTATGCCATCGCCAAAATTCGGTCACTAAATAGATTTTTTCTTTCAACTATCTCCATGTTTCTCTCAGCTTGACCTAACCTCCGATTAGATGACCCCACTAATATAATGAGGATAAATAAATCTCATTTCACATCTAAATAAATAATAACAATAATACTAACTAGCATTATTAATGTTAATACTGTGAAGGATTAATTAAGTATAATTCTTTTTCAATTATTACTTTAAATTTCAATAAAAAAATAAATTGAATTAAAAAATAAAAATTTAGCAGTAACGACCGATCTGGCAACAAATCGGTTGCTAAAATATGATAATTAGAGTGATAATATTTCAAAAATAGTGAAAATCCGTCGCTATATAATTACTATTTGGCGACGAGAGTTTTCGTTACTGTTCCTTCAACTATATAGTGGCGTCAGAGTTAGTGCAAACGTTAGCGATGGATTGATTATTGTCGCAAAAGTTTACAACCAAAGCAACTTTTTATATTGCTGACAGTTACATACACTATCGCTAAATAGTCTCTACTTTTTATGCCATCGCCAAAATTCGGTCACTAAGTAGATTTTTTCTTTCAACTATCTCCATGTTTCTCTCAGCTTGACCTAACCTCCGATTAGATGACCCCACTAATATATATAAAAAAAAGAAGGTATTTTGACATTCTATTATTATGAAATTATCTAAACAATTATTCAAAATTTTAGCTAAAAATAAGAATAATAATAATAAATGATGACCCGCTTTAAAAAGGAATGAAATAAAAAAGGAAATGTTTTTTAATTTACAATTGGCTCAAAGGTTGACAACCTAATTTTGAAGATTACCAAATCTTAAATGAATTTATATAACATTTAGATATCTATATTTGTAACTAGATATGAATTTTGTAAGTTGCTTGAAGAAGCCTTCCCAAGAAACATGCCCATTACGAGTCCTTCAAAAGGCAATTTATTCGGTTCATCTTAAAACTTTTCATCCGGTTGGTTAGATCGAGAAATTAAATTTTTACAAAGTTTAGCTTCAAATCGAAATCAATCTTCTCTTGTTTATGCTCTAACTTAATGTGTTCGGTTTTAACGTTTGTCAAATCTTTCAATTAATAAGTCATACATTTTTCTCAATAGTAAACACTTTAGTATGTTCGCTATTCAGAAACTAAATTGCATAATTATAAAAATTGTAGAAAAGTAAAGCATCCGTACTTTGTACATCATATTATAGAAATTGCATTCAAACTATTTCTTAACATGCAAGGGTTTGGGCTTGAGCCCGATATATATAATTATACAACCATTATAAGTGTTTGTCTGCATGAAGACCAAGGGAAATCCTTGTATGGCTTGGTGATCAAGAAGGGCTTGCAACAGTCTGTACCTATCAATAATGGTTGTAATTATAGCTATGTACCTTCAAGTAATAGATATGCAATCAATGTATTTGTAATTTATGGAATCTAAGGATAACTAAAGTCTAATGGATTCCATTTTGATGGGATTGTCACAAAATGGGTTTAGTGAAGATGCCCTCAAATTCTATAAACATATGAGACTATTAAACGGTGAAAATTAATGATTATGGCTTCTCGGGAGTACTTTGATCTTGCTCAAATTTAGCTACTCTCTAACTAGGTCGAAAAATTATTGTTTTAACCATTAAGTCGAGCTTTGAGTCAAATGGTTTGGTTGCCAGTTCTTTGATTTTTATTTACTCTAAATATGAGATAATTGCAGATGCTCAAAGTTCTTTTGATGAGACAACCAAAGATAGCTCAATTACTTGGAATTCAATATGTTTGCATATGCACAACATGTACAAGATGTAAATATTGCAAACCATAAATGCATTGATGTGTTTGTATAGTATATATACATGAGAAGCATGTCTCCAAGTAGGAAAACAATAGCTATTCCTAAAACAAAGATATACAATAGAGAATAAAACTCTATTCTATGTGGGACAACTTTGACTTCCCTTACACTCCCCCTCAAGTTGAACTGGATTGGGAATAACAGTCAGCTTGTCCCTAAGCCACAAAAATCGTTTCTTAGAAAGTCCCTTGGTTAAAGCGTCAGCAATTTGATCCGAAGAGCATAAATAAAAAACTTGAAGAAGGCCCTGAGATCCCGAAAAAAATGAAAATCTACTTTTAAATGCCTACTCCTGTTGTGAAAAATGGGATTGAGAGTAAGGTAAGTGGCCCAAGATTATCACAAAAAAGGTGAGGAGATGCAACATTAAAGAAACCAAGCTCCCTAAGCAAGATTTGAAGCCACTGGAGTTCCAAGGTAGAGGAAGCTAGTGTAAGATATTCGGCCTTAGTTGAAGAGCAAGAGACTGCATGTTGTTTGCAAGAAGATCAGGAAATAAGGTTATCACCAAGAAAGATCGTAAAACCAGTGGTGGACTTGCGATCATCAAGGCAACTTGCCCAATCAGAATTAGCAAACCTAGTAAGCAAAGAGGAAGATTTGCGAAGCAGTAGACCATAGGATTTAGTGCCTTAAAGATACCGAAGGATACCTTGACTGCACCCCAATGTTGGACGGTAGGAGCATGCATATATTAAGAGACTTTGTTAACCGCAAAAGATAAATCAGATTTAGTGAAAGTTAAATACTGTAATCCACACACAATAGAATGATATAGAGTAGGATCCTTAAAGGGTTCACCATCCTCAAAAGTTAACTTGTCATTGTAGTTGACAGGTGTGGCAATGGAGCTGCAAATATTCATTTGAGCTTTAACCAACAAATCAGGGATGTACTTGTATTGGTGAAGGAGAAGTCCAGTTGGGAGCCACTCAGTTTCAATACCTAAAAAATAGTGAAGCTTCCCCAAATTTTTGACAGCAAATTAAGATTGAAGAAACTTGATGACACGAGCAATATAGTCAATATTATCTCCCATCAACAAAATTTCATCAACATAAATGAGACAAAAGACTTTCATGGCATCAGTGGATATAAAATACAAAGAAGAATCAGATTTGGAACCTTGAAAACCAAACTTGAGTAAGGCACTTGTTAGGCAACGATGCCATTGATGAGGAGCTTGCTTTAAACCATATAGAGATTTCCATAGTTTGCAAACATAGTTAGGGAACCGAGTGTCAATAAACCCTGGAGGTTGTTGCATAAATACATCCTCATCAAAAGTGCCATGGAGAAAAGCATTAGAAACATTTAGTTGTGTGACCGACAATCCATGAGAAACAACCAATGAAAGTAAGAGACGGATGGTTGTTGGTTTAACAACGGGACTGTAAGTGTCCTTGAAATCAATCCCAGGATGCTGGTGAAAGCCTTTGGCAAACAAACATGCCTTGTAACGATCAATAGAGCCATCCAATTTTTGCTTAATTCGAAAAACCCACTTACAACCAATAACATTCTATTTAGAAGTATGTGGAACTAATTCCCAGATGTTGTTCGAAAGAAGGGCATTAAACTCTTTAGCCATGGCATGGCACCATGCAACATGCTTGACAGCATGAGAAAAATAAGTAGGAAGAAGAGCAGCAGAAAAATCAGCAAGTAAAGATAAAATTTGATGAGGCTTTAAACTACTCGTTTTGCTCCTAGTCACCATAAAATGGCGAGAACTAGCTAGGTTAAGGGAAGGAACAGGTGTGGGATGTTCCAGATCAGCAGCTAAGGTGGGTTCAGAGGAAGAACGGATAGTGAAATTATCAGTTTGAGGGGGAGCATGTGGCACATGAGTGGCAGTAAAAGAGGAAAAGGGGATAGTGTTGATGATAAATGGAACAAATGGGACAGTTGGAGTGGGTGAAGGTGTTACGGTGGTGGTGAGGTGAGTGTGGTTGTTGGGCAAAGGAGTAGTAGGTAAAATAATAGGAATGGCAGTGAGTGGTATAGAGGCTGGAACCGTTGAAGTGGATGGCATATGAGGAACCATCTTAGTAAATGGAAATACTTGTTCATCAAAAATAACATGTCGTGAGATAAAAATTTTGCCAGACGAGACATCAAGACATTTATAACCTTTGTGAATTTTTCCATAACTGAGAAAAACACAAGCACGAGAGCGAAAATCAAGTTTATGTTTAGAATAGGTATGCAACCAAGGATAAAACAAGCATCCAAACACACGAAGAGACTCATAATTCAAAGAAATATCAAATAATTTATGGTAGGGAGTATCATTTGCAAGTGTAGGGGAAGGAAGACGATTAATGCTATAGGTAGCACAATCAAAAGTAGCAGTCCAATAGACTATAGGTAGATGACTATGACGAAACAAAGAGAGACCAATTTCAACAATGTGCCGATACTTGCGCTCTGCACGCCCATTTTGTTTAGGTGTATAAGGGCAAGAGACACGATGGGTAATACCATTGGTGCGCAAATAGGTAGTAAGAACTTGAAATTTGCCCTCCCCCCTAATCAGATTGAAAATTTTTTATGGGTCAATTAAAATATTTTTCAACTATTATACGAAATTGAATGAATATATTAAACACCTCAGATTTTTGTTGAAGAAAATAAATCCAAGAGTATTTCATATAGTGATAAAAAAATAAAAAATAATAGCAAAACATATCAATAGAAGTAACAGGTGCAGGCCCCTAAACATCCACACATATCAACTCAAGAGGACAAAAAGAAATAGAATCTGAAGAAACAAAAGGGAGTTTATAACTTTTTCTCACAGCACATGCATTACATAGAGAATTAGAAGAAGAAGAAGAATATGAAATTTTATTATTGTGCAAAGTACGTTTAACTATAGGAATAGAAGAGTGGTCCAAATGGGCATGCCAAATATTTAAAGAAGAAACATAAGCATTAGCAGAAGGTCTGCATTTATTTAGATAAAGAATGTATAAGCCATCACTACTTCGGCCTCTGCACAAAGTCTCCTTCGTGTACAGGTCCTTGATAAGAAAATGATCAGAGAAAAATTCAACAGACACACGGTTAGAATTGGTGAGAGCATAAACAAACAAAAGATTACGTTGAACAGAAGGAACATGCAATATATTTTAAAAATGTAAAGAATTGGAACCAATAAAAAATGAAGTCTCACCAATATCAAAAATATGAAGAAACATACCATTCCCGATTTGAAACTCCTCTGGACCCTAATCTCAGAGTGAAGGGCGAGGTTATCCAAGTTTGCTGTCAAATGGTGAGTGGCACCAGTATCAATGATCTATGAACAAGAGGGAGCACTGGTAGCAGCAAGATGGAAAGAATGAGAGGAACTGGGACGATGTTTATTTTTAGGAGAGGGGCATACATTAGCCAAGTGACCAAGACCCCTATAGTTGTAGCAAGTAACCGCATAAGAAGGTGTACTAGTAGAACACTGGTGAGTAGTAGAAAAAAATGGAGATGAAAATTGTTCAGAAGCACCACTTGACCGGCCTCCTCGAGCACGGTCACAACCTCGACAACGCAGCTGACCCGCCACACCATGAGCAGCAAACTGAGTAGTGGGAGCAATCTAGGCATTCTGAGTGAGAAGAGCATGATCCCATGCTATTTGACGTTCCTCATTAAGTAAGAGACCATAAATATGGTCCAAACAATGCTCTTCCATTCATGAATCCAAAGAGCGATTAAAAGGTCGATAATCATGACCTAATCCCATGAGAATAGCATTAACTAAATCCTCTTCATGATATGAATGACCCAAGGCAGCTAATTGATCCGACAGTGCCTTGGCACATTGAACATAAACAACAATAGAGTCCTCACCTTTGTGAAGAGACAGGATCTGAGATCGCAAATTGTGAATTTGAAGTTTGGAACCGGCAGCATAGGAGGAAATCAATTTATTCCAAGCCACCTTAGCTGTAGAAGCACCTACAAGTTGTGGCAAGAGCGTATGATCAATGGAAGATAAAATCTAGCTCATAACCAGTTGATCCCTGTGTTCCCAGATAACAAAATCTGGATTGATGTCTCCAGTAGCCAGCAAGTTGGATGGAGCAGGAAGAGAGCCATCAACATGACCCATAAGACCATGACCCTTGAGAAGAGGTGTAATTTGTGTTTTCTAGAGTAAGAAATTAGATGTATTTAGTTTGGTGGAAAAGGTTGGATTGTGAGGAAAAGGAGATGAAAATAGCGGGGCTGTAGTAAGCTGATTACTTCCAGCATTGTCAATTACTCCAGTGGAACTGGAGACAGCTGCAGTAACATCAGTAGACATGTTTAAGTTTAGAGGCTCTGATACTATGTAAATACTGCAAATTGTAAATGCATTGATGTGTTTATACAGTATATATACATGAGGAGCATGTCTCCAAGTAGGAAACAATAACTATTCCTAAAACAGAGATATACAACATAGAATAGAACTCTATTCTATGTGGGACAACTTTGACTTCCTTTACACAAGATAATGTTGTCGAGTTTTTTTTAAATGACAAAGAGTATATTAAGAGGGGTGCCATTATTTGCTAAAACCCATGGAAGCTAATTATGAGATTTTTCCCAAGATAAAGCATTATGATTGTGCAATTAATCTATTCGTGTAGGTTGGTTATATTGATGAGGCAAAAGCCTTAATTAAATCATTGGTGTAGAAAACCTAATTAGGTGTCTATAGGGCCTGTGGTGACATAAAATTTGTTATTCCGATTGCAAACCATGTATCATAGCTGGAGCTTGAAGAACATTGTACTTTTCTTGTCCTCTCTCACATGTATACATCTAATGAGGTGGGATGATAAAGCTTTAAAAACAAGGTTAAAAAGTAAGAGGCATGTAAGGGTTTTGGCTTGGAGTTGGATAAAGATTAAGCATGAGGTTCGGGCATGTAATGTTATAAATAGTCTGCTTCATACATCAAACTTGTTGGTTAAGAGAGGGAAAACATTATTTTTCCTTTTGAACTTAAACGTAATTTCTTGATAAATGAGGATCACTATTCATTCCTATAAAATAACTCTCTTGAGATATAATAAAATTGTAAAGGGGAAAAGGTAAAAATTCAGACTACGGGCTTAGAATTGATTATATTGCCATTTAATTTAGGTTAAAAGCTCTTTGAAGAATGCATCAAGAACATTGTTCGTTTAATTGGTATATTGAATTGTAAACATAGGATATTGGGAGAGAACATTATCATGTAGGCCTATGAAAGCCAATTTCATTTACAACTCATAAAAGTTCTGTTTCTTGAGTTGTTGACTCCTCGGTTCTTATGTTGTTTAGCTGAACTGATTTGGGAGAATCATCCTTGTGACCAACTTAGCTAGAGCCAATACCAGCATTTCTAAGAATTGTGTTCTTCTTGGCTTGCTTAGCCCAACTAAGTAGACCCTAAATATGTTCAAATATTGCTTTCTTGAATGAACTTCTCATCTGCAATCAAACACATTAATTTATAACTTTCTTTAACTGTATTGGAGATTCTTAGTGATATACGCTTGAAAATCTCATAAATATTGTGTGTTAATGTGTGGTTTTGTGTCGTATTGTGTTTATTGTTTTAGTATTTTATCTATATTTTGTTGCTTTTATGTGTTTTGTGTGTGTGTATTTGTTTTATTTGTTTTATAGGAGAAGGGAATGACTTGAAGATTAAAGGAGTTAAGTGAAAGAAAGAAATCCAAGTGAGCTGCATTGGAGGTGTCGCGAGCGCGAAGATGTCGCGAGAGCGACGGAAGGCGGTGAAGAAAGTAAGCTGAGGCGTGCCATGTCGCGAGGGCGGAAAAAAAAAGAGAAGAGCTCGCGACAACCAGCGGAACCAGCCAAGCAGAGGCGTGTCTGGTCGCGAGCGCGACAGTGTCGCGAGGTCGCGACACAGTGCGGATAAGGAGTTCAAATTTATGAAGTGATGCACCTTTTCTCAAAACAATACAACTCTTGTGAAAGGATTCTTGAAGGAACATAACTTTTGGATTGGCATATATATGCCAAGTGAACAGAATTTTGGAGAGGAATATTGTAGTGTTTAATTTGGTGATCTGAGGAATATTAATTTTTCTTGAGTACTTTAGTTTTTATTTTTCATGTTTTGAAGAAGAGACAAGAAGCAAGGAAGAAGGCATCTTGTGTGAAGGGAAAAAGGGTTGAGAGATCCCCTTCTCCTTGTTCTTATGTTTTATTTTTCTTCCTTGTAATCTTTACATGAATATTATATTTGCATTTGATTATATATGAACAAATTTCTATTTCCATTTATAATATTGATCTTTGATTGTAGTATTTTCTATTAAAAGTTTATTGGTATCATTATAAGTTAAGGAAGACGACCTTTAATGTGCAATTCCTTTTCTGAAAATTAACAAAATGGTCATAAATAAGAGAGTTAGCGAGAGCAACATCTTATTGAAAGTTAATAGGAAATTCATTATCAAAGCATAGTTAGAGAGATCACATGTGGAGATAATTGCTATAGGTTGGTGTTTAATCTTAAAATGTGTAATTAAAAACTCACTATTTCATTAACGAGAGTTGAGAATTAGTACTTTAATTGCATGTCTTAGGCAATCTAATTCATGTCGAGAGAGTGATTTAGAAATTTATTCCAACTTGGATTACTAACAAGATTAAAAACTATAATAAAAATGATGGTATCAAATGCATGATTATTTAATTTCATAATATTTATTGTCTTCTTGATTATACTATATAGGATTTAATTAATTTATGCAATAGAGTAGTTAGAATTAACTTCCATTTTTGAACATCGTGAACAAGATTAAAATTGAGTAGTAATAGTGAGTGATTGAAATCAACATTTCCTCGTGGGATCGATTTCCGAAGTACTATAACCGTTACACCGTATACTTGCGGTATTTAAGCTTTACAAAAAGCATATCAAGTTTTTGGCGCCGTTGCCGGAGAATTTGATTGATTTAATTTATTACATTATGAACCTTGATTTAAGATTTTGGATTACGATATTTAATTTGTTGTTGTTTGTTGTGAATTTTCAGGATTTGACTGTTCATGCCACGTACAAGGAGTTCGCAGGAAGAACTTGAACCGTTCAATCCGGAGATAGAGAGATTTCTATTGAGTAACCGCAAGTCAAATAAGAAGAAGAATCGGAGTAAAAGGATTATTATGGCTGAAGAAGAAAATCCACCGCGTTTGATGGACTTTGCCACGCCAGCATTGAGTGGTGCTCAACAAGGTGTGGTAAGACCTACGGTAAATGCGAACCAGTTTGAAATTAAACCATCGCTTTTACAAATGATTCAAAACAGTATCCAATTCTATGGTTTGGCAAATGAGGATCCAAATGCTCATTTGGCAAATTTCTTAGAAATTTGTGATACTTTTAAGATTAACGGAGTTTCGGCGGATGCAATCAAGCTTAGGCTTTTCCCTTTTACATTAAAGGACAAGGAAAAAGCTTGGTTGAATTCCCTTACTAGGGGATCTATCACAACTTGGGACCAATTAGCCCAAGTCTTTTTGTCAAAATATTTTCCCCTAGCAAAAATTGCCAAAATTATAAAAGATATTACTACTTTTGTTCAACATGACTCTGAATCTTTGTATGAGGCATGGGAAAGGTTCAAAGAATTGCAGCGAAGTTGCCCACACCACAATTTGCCAAGGGAGTTACTGATGCAAACATTTTATAATGGTGTGAATCCCACCACTCGAGGAACCATTGATGCGGCAGCGGGGGGATCTTTGATGAGGAAGACCACGGAGGCTGCATTTGAGTTATTGGAAGAAATGTCGATGAACAATTGCATGTGGCCAACCGAGAGAGCTAGGGATACAAATTTCTCAAATACAAGGGGAGTTCATGCAATAGATTCAGTGGTAGCTTTGTAAGCTCAAATTGAGCAATTGACACAAAAAATTAATAGCCTAGGTGTGGGTAGTAATCCAACTAGTGGGTGTAGCATATACGGACAGTTAGGCCATGAAAGTGAAGGGTGTAATTTGGGTATGGCTAGTACGGATGAACAAGTTAGTTTCATCTAAGGACAAGGAAGAGGAAACCCATATTCAAACACTTACAACCCCGGTTGGAGAAACCACCCGAATTTTTCTTGGGGCAGTAGTAGTAACCAAAATAGGGCAGTGGGATTTCAACAACCCCAAGATCGATTTGGAGCGTTGGAGGTTAAAATGGATAGATTTTTGGAGGGCATCAATATGAAGTTTAATGCTCAAGAGGAGGCCCAGAAGAGGATGGAAACTAAGTTTGATCAAATAACCAAGAAACAAGCTTCCTCCATTCATAATTTGGAAGTTCAATTGGGGCAAATTGCCAAGGCTCTTGCGTCGTGAGTACCAGGGAATTTACCAAGCAACACGGAGGACAACTCAAGAGAACATTTAAAAGCCATTAAATTGAGGTCAGGAAAGTCTTACATTAATGAATTTGTTAACACTAATAATTTTGGTAGTGTGCAGGAAACTAAAGGGCAAAATGGCCTTTGTGTCGCGAGCGCGACAGGAGAAGGAGCTACCCCATCGCGAGTGAGGTTAGTGTCGCGAGCACGCCAGTTACAGCAAAAGAGTCTTCTGTCGCGAGCGCGACACCTGTCGCGAGCGCGACGGAGGGGGTTGTACCAGAAAAAATTCCAAGGATTTTCACACCACGACCACCATTTCCGCAAAGGTTGAAGTAAGAAAGTCAAGATAAGCAATTTCTATCTTTTCTTGATAAATTGAAGCATGTTCATATAAATTTAAATTTTATTGAGGCTATAACACAAATTCCTAACTATGCAAAATTTCTTAAAGATTTAATTGCTAAGAAAAGAAGTTGGGAAGATGTTTCAACCATTGAATTGACTGAGGCATGTAGTTCTATCATAACAAATAATTTGCCCACTAAGCTGAAGGATAATGGTAGTTTTACCATTCCATGCATTTTAGGAGATGTTGAGTTTCCTAAGTGTTTATGTGATTTAGGAGCAAGCATTAACCTTATGCCAATATCTATTTTCAAGAAATTGGGGTTAGATTATGTTAAACCTACTTCAATGGTTTTACAATTAGCTGATCAATCCATTAAAAAACCATATGGTATAGTGGAAGATGTATTAGTTAAGGTTGACAAATTTATTTTGCCTGCCGATTTTGTCATTTTGGATTTTACATATGATGTGAAATGCCCATTGATTTTAGGGAGACCTTTCATGAGAACAGGTAGGGCATTGGTTGATGTCTATGAGGGTTCATTAATTTTGAGAGTGGGGGATGATAGTGTAGAATATCGCATGAATAGGGCATTAAGATACCCCATGGAGGAGAATATATGCATGAGGATAGATGTCATTGATGTTTGTGTAGCAGCAGTATTTAATGAAGCAGGTGTAGATGAGGGAAATCATTGAGGAAGAAGCTAGTGGAAAGGAGGAGCAAGAGGGTGCAAGGTCAGAACGATTATATCGGAATGATGCACCTATACCACCTTCAATTGTAAGTCCTCCT
>JBBPFJ010000962.1:0-33831 GCA_037975025.1 Excoecaria agallocha
AGGAACTAAATACCATATATCTGATTGGATCGGGAAAACAATGTTGAAATTCAAACCAGATCGGTAAAGCAATGTTGAAAATCATACCCAATCAGGAAAATAAGAAAGGCCAGGTGAAACATAAGTGATCGTGCAAAGAAAAACAAAGGCCATGTGCAGTCGGGTAAAGAAAAAAAGAAGAATAAATATGCTATGAGAGGTTGCACAAGGAAAAAGAGAAGGCTATAAGTGGCCGTCCTTTAAGGCTTAGCACTCACTTAGCTAATAAATCCAGATGTCTCTATTAAAGTCCTCTATTACCACTAATGAAGTTTTATTTTGAGATACTATAAAAGGATTGGAGTCAACTAGACTTGAATTCCTAGAGTCACTGATTCTTTTAGTCTCCCTTCTCAAATCCTTTCAAACTATACATCTTTAAGCTATACTAAAACAAGATAGGGACAAGCTACATTAAGTCAACACACCTGACAAAAACCTTCTTTAACTACTTATTTCTATACTCTTATTGGCCAGAACTGCCTAAACCAAGGTGCTCTGATATCAAAAATGTAAGGACCACACTAGTCCACCCAAAACTCATCATCCGATAGACTTTTTTACATATGATAACTATTCCCTTTTATAGCTCTGTTGGTTAATACTATTGTATACACATACATACCTCAATATATGATAAAAATTTATAAAACATTACACTAAATACTCTATATAAGCAATTAAATTGTTCCTTTAATTATTGTTCTTTTAATACAACATGAAAAATACAAGGGAATTTAATTACACTTTATAATTGATTTACTCCTATCACTAGAGTTGGCTTTACAATAGCAGCTCTTGTCCCAATAGAAAATATCTTGACTTCAAGTACCTGCACAGATAAACATCCGTGCTAAGTTATAAAGTTTAGTGGAGAACAATAACTATATGAAAAACCACCCACAATGATTGTTTCCAAACACACAATAAAATATTATTAATATCAAGATATTATAATTAATATGCAAGAGGTTATAATATAACTCACATAGCATATTTAATCTTATAATATTTCTACATAAGGATAGATCATAATAGACTAATCAAGTTTTTATCATTATTATACATATACTGTTCATTTCATACTGTGAAATGCCTGTTAAAGTTTTGTAGGTGTGGATAACGAGTGCTATGGATACCCGTAGGTATCAAATATATAAATACCTGAAAATATTATTCCTGTGGATACCCGAAGGTATCAGACATATGGACCCAATCGGGTCAAGCTTGTGGTCCCAAGAGGGGATAAATATAGACCCAAACGGAGTCAAACCTGTGGCAGCTGTGACTGTAACCCTATAGGCATGCCTATCAATCCACAATGAATTTCTAATCTAGACATTATTTATTTCATATATTATCGTATCATTTCTTGTGCTTAAGTTATCATATTTCATCATATAGAAAGATTGTACATGTAAATATCCATTATAATCAAGATAGTATAATTTAACTATTAGCATATTATTTTGGTAATGCGAAATGTGTATATACATAGGCATTATTCATAGTAAGTAATGTAAACCATACATATTCATAAACTAACTTTGATAAAATTTCATATATATTTATGTTTATCATTCCTATATGCTTGTATTTTAAGGCCTATTATGTCCGATTATGAAAACAACACACGAGGATAGCCTACTATAGTGGAAAAAGGAGAAAAAAGGCAAGTATAGGGGACAACCACTTGTTGTCGCGCTCGCAAAAATAGTCACGCTCGTGATAGTCGACGACGACCCAAATGAATGTTCCTCTGCTCACAAAATCCTATAAACTGGTTATGAAATTCAAATTGTACATCAATTTAGGCATACCAATTGACTTTTTCTAACAAAGTTATCTCTACAAAGTTTTATCCCTATGTTTCTAGTTTCTAAACCATAAAAAATAATCTCAATCAGACCTGTATATCTCCAGATATTCACTAAAAACCCCAAACTAATCCCAATGACAGGGCAACAATCCTAACCCGGATTTAAACCAAATTTTCTATAACACGCAAATTGATTCAGACTTTGTGTTCTTCATATCAAATGAAGATAAATAAGTCTAGTTTCTTATCCAATTGGAATATCTCAATTTGAGTCACGAAAACTCAAGATGTAGCCAAAAAAATACAAACCGGTCAATTGGATCTTAAGACAACTTTTTGCATCTTTGAACACAACTTGCATATTTTGGTTCTAAACTCATCTCTAGCTTAATATCAACCCATAAAACATATAATAGCATCAATAAGTACATATCTCATGTCAAAAACATCATGCACACACACTTAAAATCATGCAAGTTCCCATACCTTGTTTAGCTACTCCCTCCTTCTTCCTTTCTATCATCTCTTCCTTTCTCTTAATAACCTCTCCTTCTCTTGATCATCATCTCTACCATCTACAGCCTTTATTCTCCTTAGAGCACCACAAAAATGGAGAAGGAGAGAAGAAGAACAAAAGAAATAAAGAAAAAAATAAAAGAAACCAAAATGAGTCTTTAGCCAAGGATGGTCGGTCAACTCAAGGAAGAAAATCAGATTTTCTTATTTCTTTCATAGCCTTACACTTGTTAAATTCCTATTGGTTACTAATAAAAATCTTGGCAAAGTTTCATTTTAATCCATTTCTATATTATGTCTCTTAATTTGGTCTCTCATTTTTCACAATTTACATTTCTACCATAAAACTTTTACTTTAACTTTTCAATTAAATCCCTAATTTGTAATTTTCCTTAATTAATCACATAATCAACCTTTGTCTCATGTGAAATGATCATCTACCCCTCTTAAGATACTGTTAAGGGTATTACACCACCAACCATATCCTTCCTAATTTATGATCCTTCCCTTGCAGCCTGCACACACCAACCTTCCATTCAAGTACCTCCATACTCTAAACCCTTATAAACAAATCTTGAATGTTTAAGCTATTCTTATGAACTTTTCATGCAACAATAATTTCGTAAACAGCCTAAAAGATCTACTGCCCCTGTTTCAGCCCCTGTATACCTATTAAAGCTTTTAAAATTGATGGACATCCCATCTATGCTTTCAAGCGTAATGGTCATTATTTTTTGGATGAATGTGAATGTGATGATTGTTATGAAGCGTCCCTTGAAGCAAAGCTCAATGATAAAGATCTTCGTAGATGAAGGAGAAAGGCGAAGAAGAAAGTTTCTTCTAAAGTAAGATTTCAGGATCACCTTGATGACGATGACGATCCTTCTGTTGGCACTTTTAGCCAATCTTCTAGAAAATATGACTATGTTGTTCGATACTTTCCACCTCCACACTATAAACCCACTTCACCACCCTTACCTCATCCTCTATCACCCTCTAAACTTAAACCAAAACCTTTCCAACCTAAGCCACAATCTTCTGAGCTTTTCATTACCCTTTCTTTCAAGAAATCTGAAGATATCAATCGCACAAAACCTACCCATTCTGGCATGTCACCTGATGATTATGCTTTAGCTAAAGAAGAATGTGCTCAGCTGTTAGCTCAGAAGTTCATTGAGCCTACAAAGTCAGATTGGGCCTGTTAAGCCTTTTATGTCAATAAACATGCTGAACAATTTTGTGGGAAAAAGAGACTTGTCATTGATTACACTCCACTCAATGCTTTTCTTAAAGACATCAAGTACCCTTTACCAAAAATCTCTTTACTATTCCCCTTCCTTCACAATGCCAGCATCTTTTCAAAGTTTGACCTCAAAGCAAAATTTTGACAACTTGGTATTGACCTTGTTGATAGACCCAAAATGGCCTTTTGTATTCCTGATTTCCATTATCAATGGACTATTATGTCATTTGGTCTCAAAGGTTCTCCTTCCATCGTCTAGCAATCAATGATTCGGATCTATGAGCCTTTGCTCCATTATGCTCTCATTTATATTAATGATGTGCTTATCTTCTCTACTGATGTTTCTTCTCATCAGAAGAATCTTTAGCAGTTTATCGATTTAACCAGAGATCATGGAATCATGTTATCCCCTTCCAAGATGATTCTTGCAAGGATGAAATTGATTTTCTAGGCATGCATTTTGATAATGGCACGTATCAACCTCAGCCCCACTTAGCCTCTGAACTTCTTAACTTTTCTGATATCCACTTGTCATAAAAGAAAGTTCAACAGTTTCTTGGTATTGTCAATTATGTTCGACAGTTCATTCCCCACTACAATTTTCTAGCAAAACTTTTGAACCAAATATTGAAAAAGGATCCACCTTTCTGGTCAACCATTCACACTCAGTCAGTCAAAAAGATTAAAGAAGTCACTCAAAATTTGCCACCTCTTCATATTCTCTCCAATGGTAAAAGAATCCTTCAGACTGATGCTAGTGATGAATGTTGGGGTGTTGTGCTACTTAAAAAAAAAAGACAATGAGAAACACATCAGTGGATATACAAGTGGTCAATTTAAAGAATCTGAATGCCATTATCACCCTACTTTTAAAGAAATCTTAGTTGTAAAGTATGGCATAAAGAGATTTGAGTTTCATTTGATTGGACATCACTTTACAGTTGCTATGGATTGCTCGTATTTTCCTAAGATGCTTTCCTTCAAAGGCAAGATTGTGCCACATCAACCAACTGATGGACATTCCATTTATGCTTTCAAGCGTAATGGTAATTTTTTTGGGGGGAATGTGACTGTGATGACTGTTATGAAGCGTCCCTTGAAGCAAAGCTCAATGATAAAGATCTCCGTAGACGAAGGAGAAAGGCAAAGAAGAAAGTTTCTTCTGAATCAAGATTTCAGGATCACCTTGATGAAGATGATGATCCTTCTATTGGCACTCTTGGCCAACCCTCTATAAAATATGACTATGTTGTTCGATACTCTCTACCTCCACATTATAAACCCACTTCACCACCCTCATCTCCTCCTTCATCACCCTATAAACCAAAACCAAAACCTTCCCAACCTAAACCACAATCTTGTGTTTCTCAATCTCTTATCTGGTAGCCAAAACTTGTTCAATCACCTTCTCCTGTTTTTATATACCAATCCACTGCTCCTTACATTGATGATTTTACTTCCCTTTAAGAAACCACCAACCCAAACACTAAAATTCATACCACTCATTTTGTTAAATCTCCAAGAGTAACTCCTGAAGGAGTCCCTCTATCTATCCCTCCAACTGAAGCTATTCTGAACGAGCAATCAGAAAATGCTTTAGCTCAAAACAAAGTACTTCACAAAATTGAAACTAAAGTCGATAATGTTTCTTCTCGTGTTGATACTTTGGATTTTAAGATCTCTATTTAAAATGTTGTTGCTTATCAATTGATGCAACGTCTTTAGACTCAAGTTGCAGAATTGGACAAAGAACTCATATCTGCAATAGCTCAACGTGTTTATGATTCTACTTTCACTCAGAAGGCTTCTGAAGTTCAACACCTTAAGGTACAGATTGAACGCATTCAAAGAGATCTTACTAGGACTTCTACTCTTGCTCCACCAACCATATCCTTCCCATTTTATGATCCTTCCCTTGCAGCCTACACACACCAACCTTCCATTCAAGTACCTTCATACTCTGAACCCTCACAAACAGATCTTGAATGTTTAGGCTATTCTCATGAACTTTTCATGCAACAACAATTTCGTAAACAACCTAAAAGATCTACTGCCCCTATTTTAGCCCCTGTATCTCCTTCGACCCAGTTTACACAAACCATTTCTCAAACCACAACTCTCCTTGATGTTAAACAAAAAGGTGTCTAGAGTGAAGAACCACCTCCTTCCTCCCATATGATTCAACCTTCCAATCCCTTGGTTGACACCCTGAAACAAAAAGCTCTTCAATCCACTCTTGCTATCTCATCTGCCACTCCACAAGCTGATTCCTCTTTTGACTCTTCTGAATCAGATTATTCTAATAATGAGCCAGATCCTAAACATTTTCTAGTTTTTATGGCTGATCCGGCAGAGAGTACAACTACTACTCAACCCCCTCCAACCCATACCAATAATACCGAAGGATTATGAACCTAATAATAGCCAATTATGAATATCCTAAATAACTGGCTTAACAGGCATCACACGCTATAAATGCCACTGGGAAGACTATCCTTTTAGGCTAAAACTAGATTCACAGATCCCAAAATACTAATAACAAGATCTCAGATTGATGTTCAAAAGAAAAAGTAATGTTAAGAGAAGAGAAAAATTTAGAAACTCATAGTGTTTATTACTTAGAAAGAGACTCAAGGAAAACGTGAAAGCTTATATTGAGTTCTCTAGAGTTACAAAAGTTCTTACAAATATATATATATATATATATATATATATATATATATATATATATATATATATATATATATATATATATATATTGCATATTATAAATAAATAATACTCTTTTAAATTAATTTAATTATAAAAAAATAATAAATTATCTCTACTTTAACAATATAATTTCTCAAATTTCAAAACCAAACATAATGCATATAATATAAAGATCCACCATATATCTTGAAAGAGTTTTGTGAATTTTTAATGAATTAATTAATTGGTACAAATTTTAATGAAAATGGATGAGAGAATGACACGTAGTAGTGGGATCCACTGTCACGTCATCTCAATGAGGAGTTAGTCAAAATTAATGAAAACTTTGACTAAGGGATAAATTGCTCTAGTTTTGAAATATCGAGGGCCGAATTGTCTCAAAATAAATATTAGAAATAAAATTACACATTTTATCAAAATTTAAGGGTATTTTTGCACTTTTGGATTTAAATATTTTATTTTGAAATGATTTTTTTTTTTGAAAAATAAAAATTAACAACTTGTATAAACTCAGGAATTGGAACTCTGGGAAAATGTCATTTCCATGCTGCAATACGCAAATGCACAATGGGAATCAATGACATATTTGCTCAATTTTATCAATAAAAAATTAGTCTTGGTTCAGGATAACATAATTAATTATGTTTTGACACAATTGTTTAGAGAGCACGTGCTGGACTCGTGGCAATTCAATGCTTCAGAAGCTTCTAAAATTTCTTTAGTATATTTCAATTCAGTATGCAGACTAAGGGCATGGGGTAGGCTTCCATGAATAGACTCCTAGGCATACTCATGCACGTTCAACTAAATTAAATTAAATATCTTAATTTTTCTTAAATAAATTAAATATCTTAATTATAGTCCTAATTAATTGATTAACCTTCATCTCAATTATGCATATTTATTACTTAAAAAATTCGAAATTAAACCTAATATATATTTGATTTGTTGTATAAGTAAAATATTTGTTGTTTTGTTAAAAAGGTAATTTTTTAATTTATAAAGTAAAAATTAAAATCTTTATCCACAATTTTGTATATAAATATATACATGAATTTTAGATGAGAAATTTCATCTGTAACTCGATTATGTGATTAATAATTAATCGTTTTGTTGATCAATTTGTTGAGGTTAGATGCTCATGCTCTTCTCTCATCATCTTTCCAATAATAGAAAATACTACAATTTGCAAGTTTGCTGAGGGATGCATAGGCTGTCTTTGCCATTGAATTTCTATAAAGGATGAGAGAAAAATAATAATTTAATCTTTATGTTATTATTATTTTTTTTTATAGTTGTTAGACAAGCGTGTTATCTGAAAATTAAAAAAAAAAATACTGATGCAATTTTAATAATGAAATTTTCAATGATAAGTTGATGAAATCAGTATTTTAAGAAATAAAATGTGGGTTTACAGTTTAGAATGGAATTGTGAAACTTTCCACAATGATTGATAATGCAATGTTAAATAGGCTTAGCGTTTAATTCTCCTAACAGTTTATAATAATTGTGCATATATTAGTTAAATCCATAATTAAGTTACAAATAATTTTTAATTGATTATAACGGTCTAACAAGTTCGGATAAATTTCCGAACCTGCGCGCAGAGATTTGAATAAAACAATCTGATCATCTAACTAACAGAAATATTCCCTTTAAATCATATTAATATTAGATAAATAATGTGTGCGTTTTAGTTCAACTGGTTCCATTTCTTACGATTGATTCGGTTTCTGGTCCATCAACCGAAAGTTTGACTTTTTTTGCTAGGATTCTCCCAGGAAGAAAAGGACTTTAGTAAAAAAATAGAAAAAATTCCAGCCGTAATTAAATATATCAAAATTGTTTAATTGGTTCCTTTCTTATGTGAAAACAAAAGAGAAAAATATTAGGCCCATGGATAGTGACAAGTTGCTAGTATGAGCATATTCCAGTACAAAATAGGAGATTAATTGTCTAAACCTAATCAAGCCAATTACAAAATCACATTTAATTGTTATGTGATTTTTTTACGAGCAATAAAAAAATTATGGATCTCTTCAATTAGGTTTCAGTCCACATATCTCAAATGGATTGAATTGACGGATTGAAATCGAATTAATTACGAGTCGAATTAGATTGAATAGATTCTCATATTAAGTTTATAATTATTTACTGATTCATTAAAAATTTTAAATTATTAAATTAAATTTTAATTTCATATTATTTTAGTTTTATTGTTGAATATCATTATATTTCACTTTTTTTTTGTGGATTTCTGATAATTACAGAAAATATATTCTTAAAAGACCAGTTAGTCCGGCGATAGCATTTGAGGCGGTCAAAGTCCAAATAATTAAAAGGCAAAGCGTGAGCTGAAAGATAACGTAGGAAAGCAAAGTGTCCGATTGGACTTGTAACGTCCCCGGATTGCCGCTAGTGAATATTGTCCGCTTTGAGAATCATGTCCCACACGTCTGCTTTTGAGATCGTGCCGGGCGACCACTTCCCCTCACGATTTTAAAACGCGTCCACTAGGGAGAGGTGTCCATGGGCTTATAAAGCCCACTTCGTTCTCATCTCCAACCGATGTGGGATGTCACAATCCACCCCCCTTAGGGGGCCCAGCGTCCCCGCTGGCACACCGATCCGGCACCGGCTCTGATACCAATTGTAACGTCCCCGGATTGCCGCTAGTGAATATTGTCCGCTTTGAGGATCATGTCCCACACGTCTGCTTTTGAGATCGTGCCGGGCGACCACTTTCCCTCACGGTTTTAAAACGCGTCCACTAGGGAGAGGTGTCCATGGGCTTATAAAGCCCACTTCGTTCTCCTCTCCAACCGATGTGGGATGTCACAATTGATACCATAAATGTAACACCCTACTCTCTTTCATATATCCGTACATTATATATAGTGATACTAAACAGATATATACATATATCTATGAGTCCAAAATCATTTACCTCAGTTTATGCGATCCCATTCTCTTTATGTATACATGCCATGCGACAATTCTTTCTTCACATTCCGAAATCTTCTTTTCCTGCGCGCAGTCAACAACCGCACGCTAAGCAACATTGTCGCTTAGTGGTTGATACAACTACTCAAAATTTCATTCGAGTAAATTTTTATTTTCAATTTTTATTCTATTAAGCCAGTCTTGTTATTTGACTAACTTTGTACCTGTAACTTTCATTATTATTTACTGATCCTTGTCTACCTCTTTGTTTAGATTGTCCTTTTGTTACTTATTTAGAATTCTATATGGGTACACCATAATTTATACAGTAAATTTTTTTACTAGACAACATTCATTCGCTGTAATGTTCCATTTCTATTATGTTACTAACCTTCTTTTCTCCATCGCTATTTAGTATTTTGTCGTACTTCATTTTCCTATATTTTCTCATATAATTTCAACTAAGTTCTTGCTTCTGTTTGAATTAGAATTTAAAATTTTCTGTCTAGCTAGATCAATATTTCGTTAATTATTTTCTCAAACTACTAGTTTATCATTCGTTTCTTCTTGAATATTTCTCGCCATGAACTTATTATTTTCTTTTAATTTGTCCCTTAATTTCATTCTTTGATCCATTCCACAATATCATATTTTATTTATTTATTTTTGTCATCCCTTTGACCATATTATGATTTCATTCACTATTTATAAAAATCCATTCAAATTCTCTCTTTTGATATTAATTACAGTTTAATAATCAGGTTAACAATGCTATTTATTTTCGATTAAGTCATTTGACCTTCTTTACTTGTCTTTATCTTTATTATATATTTTTCTTGTTTGATTACATTTCTTTCCTCATTAAATAGAAAATTACAAATTAAATTCTTGTAATCTCTTTCTATTACATAAATATATGATTTATTCTTAATATATTCATAATTTACTTTAGATCTCTTTATCATTTATTCTGTCTAATTAATTTCTCAATTTTCTTTGAAATTAACCTTTCTTTAACTTGACTAATTTTGATCACAATGTTAACTGATTTAACTTCCTTTATCCTTTAATTTAATTTAAGTGCATAAATTGTAATTTAGATCCTAAATTTCTCTCATGATGTCGAACTACATTTTGATTCTTAACATTTTTACTGTTCACGATTTTTTTCCTTCTTAACTTGTCTATTAAATTTGATTCCTCTAATTGTTATATTAATATTCTAATTTACTATTTTCTCTAATTAACTTATATTCTGATTCTTTGAATTTTTCAAAGATGGTAGATTTATAATTTAGCCCTCTAATTTTTGATTAATTACATTCTTGCCCTTTTCTGTCTTATTTAGCCAATTTAAGTTTCGTATTGCTCTTTTTGGTCCAACTAACCAATTTACTTTTATTTTATCACGTAATTACAGTTTTACTCTTACTTATCACATTGATCTGATTTTTCACATTATTTATTATTTATTTCTATTTATGACATTCAAATTATCATAATTATTCTTTCATCTCGATGTCAAACAAGATTAACATTTTGCCCCTAGTAAAATCCGGTGGAATTGCAACGAGCTGGATAAACGGGATATAATCGGGGGATTCAGTTCTCGGAACCATCCAATCCCCTTTAACAATTTTTCTTATTACACATACACAATTTTTCTACTAACTATATATATATTTTCATAAACACATATATATACATGCAGTTGTGGATTCAGCTCTCGGAGCCATCCAACCCACAACTCAATTAAATTACGTACACCGGATTCAGCTCTCGGAGCCATCCAATCCGATGTTACACATCAAGGCGCCGCATTACAATTTTTCCTAATTGGCATGCCAACCTTATCCAATTACCCCAATTTCTATTTAATTTTACTAAGGGCAACCATAATATTATCATTAAATACATTAAATAGTATCATCTACATGTATTAACATTATATATATATATATATATATATATATATATATATATATATATATATATATATATATATATATATATATATATATATATATATATATATATATATATATATATATATATATATATATATATCCAGGATACCGGTCATTTTCCTTTATCTTTAATAACTTCATTTCATCATTATTTCTTATTCGCTCCGTCAATAACATCATTTACTATTGTAGGCATCATAGTGTTCTACTCTACTACTCTTCAACTCAATTTATTAACTATTCATCTTACGTCACTTCATAACATTATTAATTTATATTAATTTATTTCACTCTTTAGCTTACTTATATATATAGTCATACCATGTCACATTACTAAATATATGTCTCTATAATGCGTATTACGTTACTAAGTTACTTAACTTGAATTATCCTAATTATATTTCTCTAAATTAGTATATCGTACTTTATAAATAAAATACTGTTTAATATTAGTTCTTCAATTCATATACTAGTATATATATATTCGATCAACATATAATTTTTTTCACACTCACCAATCTCTTCATACTTTATTTTAGGCTATATACGTTTCTAACACCATTATATATTAGTATGTATATAATTAATACTTAAATTATTTTAATATTTTTCGTTACTCTTATGAACATCACTATGTTTTATATAATTTCATACTCATATATATATATTCTTTAACTCAATTCTATCATAACACATGTATTTATCGTTAAAATATTATATTTATACATAACTCCTAATAAATCACCATATTTCATTTAAGATTTTCATGGGCACCAATAGGCATCAATTAACTTTCCAACTAATTACTTAATTTCTTCCTCTATTTTCATCTAGTTCATGCTATATCATTAATTTCTATTATTAACTCAAATTATTTCTCATTAATTCCTAAATTTATATACTTACCTAATATAAAATTCACCATAAAAATTCAAAATTAAATGAAATTAAGGGTAGTTTGTATCCACATACCCGTTAGTGTCGATCTCCAGATTTTACTGTATTTTTGTCATCATTGGGCTCGCCGGACTGGTCGCCGGAACTTCGCCGGAGACTCGCCGGAAAATATACCAAAGCTGTCCACTTGAAGATCCAGGCCTGGGGATTCCATGGTGGGGTGGTCACGCGCTCAACGGCCACCAGAGTTGATCGGGATCTTGCCTCGGAAACGTTAATCTCTTCCTTGCTCCGATCTGTCGGTTACCGGTGAGTGAAGGGGCGACGGAAGGTGTCGAAATGATCACCTTGGCTCGGGTGACTCGCCGGTACCACCAACCTCCTTAACCACCGTCGAAAACACCGAAAATAAAAGAGAGGAAGAAGAAGGAGAGCCATGATGGTGGGAAGGAAACCGAAAGGAAACAGCGCCACCGGAGGGGAACGACACTTGCGGGGATGACCGGAGGTGGCGTGGCAGCGGTGCGGCGGTCCGAGCGTCGCCGGCGTCGTGAGCAGCGGTGGCCAGCACCGCTTTCCCCTCCTTCCCGCTTCCCTTTCCCGTTCCTTGCTCTCCTTTTCTCTTTTTTTTTATTTCTTTCTTTCTTTTCTTTTTGAACCCCACACACACACACACAACCTTTTAAATTCCAACCTTCTCTTTTAATTTAAACCACACGTGACACCCACTCAAAATTTTAAACCCCAACAACCTTTCTTCCTCTCTTTAATTTAAACCACATATTTTTTTTTCCTACCAACCTCTTCCTTTTTATTATTACTTTTATAATGTTGTCCTATTCATTCTTCTAGAAACCAAGGTATTATTATTATTATTATTATTATTAAGTTTTGAGCTGTTACAAATCTCCCCCACTAGATAAAATTTCATCCTCGAAATTTATCTGAATAGTGACACTGTAGCTGCTACTACTCATATTTCCCCACATCATGATGTGTTCAAACACTATAATAGAGCATACATTTCTTAATTGATTACTTCATTAACCCGAAATATAAGCAGTCTTTCATCAATTAACAAGTCTTCTATTTCATGATAACTGATCTTCTTTACTCCTTTTAAACCTCTTTATCACTTAACCACACCATTCCTCTAAACTCTTGGTTATCGTGATCTCCGTTGTTCAACTCTAATATTTGATTTCTGTACATAGGCTCCTTATTAAGAAAAATTCTATGTTTACTGTCTATTCTTGAGTGATTCAATAACTAATAGAAATCAAGCATCTCTTTTATCTCATTGAGGCCTTTATTCATCGTAACTAACGAAATTTATGCTGCGTTCCAGTTATAACCCCTTACTAGTATAACAAAGCTGCAACTAACAAAACCGAATACAAGACATGTAACTGTATGACTATGCAATAACAAATGCATATGTAGACTATGAAGCATGTGGCCACATGACTGAACTATATGTATGTATATCGTATGTCTATGTATGGACAAAAACACAAATATACTCATGGATGACTGATGCACATTATTAGTGGCAGTGTATACCAGCTGGGTTAACGAAATCACCCAGAAGCGTTATCTTATAACTATCGAGATAACTAAGAGTCTAACTCTCGTCCTCAATCACCAACTTACTTATTTATACTCAAAATATCTGAGAAAAACAGATAAAAGCAAGCTTGCCCTTTTCAAATTCACTCGTTCCATATGGCATGTACATAAGTTACTTGTAATAATTTCTTCGCTTACATATCAACTCCGATCTTAGAATCGCCTAAACCGAGCTCTGATACCAATTGTAACGTCCCCGGATTGTCGCTAGTGAATATTGTTCGCTTTGAGGATCATGTCCCACACGTCTGCTTTTGAGATCGTGCCGGGCGACCACTTCCCCTCACGATTTTAAAACGCGTCCACTAGGGAGAGGTGTCCATGGGCTTATAAAGCCCACTTCGTTCTCATCTCCAACCGATGTGGGATGTCACAATCCACCCCCCTTAGGGGGCCCAGCGTCCCCGCTGGCACACCGATCCGGCACCGGCTCTGATACCAATTGTAACGTCCCCGGATTGCCGCTAGTGAATATTGTCCGCTTGAGGATCATGTCCCACACGTCTGCTTTTGAGATCGTGCCGGGCGACCACTTCCCTTCACGATTTTAAAATGCGTCCACTAGGGAGAGGTGTCCATGGGCTTATAAAGCCCACTTCGTTCTCCTCTCCAACCGATGTGGGATGTCACAGGACTGATGGGACAACCTGTCCTGTCAGCCCACTGGCACAAGCCAACGCCCGTACTCTCGTCTACCTCCTGCCACATCGCTGCTTACCTACTTTGACTGCCAGATATCACCTCCCAAGGTACTCGAGTACCTCTCCAAATAACTCCTATAAATAGCTTAAGACATGATGGCACCAGGTATGAAAATTGGAGACTCTCTCTCTCTAAGTTCTCTTTCTCCAAAAAGGCCACTAACTTAAGCTTCAGAGTGCTAAAACCCGATTTCGATCGGGCACCCTCTTTTGCAGGACCAGAGATCCGACCGGCTGTATCAATTACAAGCTCTCCTCTTACAAATAACCCAACTATTCAGTCCGTTATATCAGCCATTGATCCCTCTCTCACAGATAAACCATTTTAGGTTTTATCACTTGGTGCTTTCATTGAGAGGTATGGCGGATTTGGGATTTTATGAGCATCAAGTTCCTGCGAAGTGCAATCACAACAGCTAGGGTCGAGCCAAGCCCTTGGGTATAAGAGGGAGATTTCTCAGATCACCTGATAGGCGTAACCCCCATCTCAAACTTCGATGGCACGACCATATGACGGCTGGAGAATATTCCTGTTACCATCGAAGATAGGCGCGCCATTTTTGGCAACTTCACTAAAGCCATGATCCAAAATCTGGACAACGAAAAATCCCCTGGATTTTCGAAGGTTGTGAAATAGATTGCACAATCGAAGGTTTTGGAGGAAGAAGAAATAGGGAAAATTCCATCAGCGAGTCGAGAGCTCACGATAAAAGAAGGACGAGCGTCAGAACTCCAGGCAGCCACACCAAGGGATGGTGAGGCATGACAATGTACAGGTGTACACCTCCGATGAAGGGGTTGCCTGCAATATATTCCCTACCACCCTGGGAAAAAATGCCTTCTCATGGTCCCGATGATGGTAAGAGAAAAAGGCCAAGAACCGCCATCCTATGTCGACCACATGCCAGTGTCATAAATATGATCACTAGTGGATCATCTCACGGAGAGGATCTCATCGAATCAAGAAAGGGTAAAGGCATTTATATCACCCAGACATTTGAATGGTTAGCCCCAATCACCGTATCCAACGATGATGCGCGAGGCGTATCGCTTCTTCACAAGGATGCCCTTGCCATCAGGGTGCGAATCAATGACTCCAATGTGAGGAAGATATTGGTGGATGTTGAAAGCATGATAAATGTGCTTACTTTTCAAGCTTATGAAGGCATAAGTCTCCCGATCAGAGAACTTAAATCAAACACCACACCACTAGTAGGACTTGGCGATGCTACCGTTCCAGTTGTCTCTCCGCCAAGAACGGATCAGATCGGAAGACCATCCATCGTCAAGAGCAGGTCATATCGAAAGACCGTTCTAGTTGAACTTGGCCAGGAAGCTCCAGTCTACACCTATAAGGTAACCTTTATGATTATTGATACGACTTTTGTCTATAACATCATTTTTGGCAGGCCTCTACTCGGTCAAGCTGGAGCCGTCACTAGCATGCAACACATGGTAATGAATATGTTGCCGCAATTGAGCACCAAAAAGAGGCCATGATGGTAGGACGGTCTGTTCCAAAGCAGGAACCCATGATGGTAGGACGGTCCGTTCCAAGGCGGGGCATCTGGCATAAGTAAAAGGGAGGTCCAGTAGGCTTCCATTCAAGCTTTGGTAGCTCACCAGGCATTCTTTGTCCGAGCGACGGAGTACGCCACCTTATTCAACCTTAATATAGGGATCCAGTTTATATGTCGATTGGCTAGATGCCAACATCCAGATGCAATAGAAGAAAAAGGGAAAGATGCCTATGCCACGATCACTACCTATAAGCAAAGAGTCGCTGAAAGGCGCAACTCAAAAGGCCAAGAGCCATAAATATGTATGTTCTTGTGCTTGAAGAAACGGGTACAAGCACGGGAAGTGTTAAAAGGGGAAAGCTTATACCAACTCCAATACTCCTATAAACCCAGGATCCTTGAAGGAGCGAATATCACTGGAAGCAGGAATGTCGGAATACTAAAAAAGCACCATGTATAGTCATGTATTATATTCACCTTCAATAAAGAATGTTTTCTCCATTTTTCCTATTTTCTCTATTCTTCTTCATCTTCGAAAAAGGTATGTTTTTCTTGACTTTTCTTTGTTTGTTGGGTTTGAATGTATATTTGCAGGATATCTATTTGGTCCCGTTCAACGAAATTCCCTACTTTTGGTCCTAATAAATTCGATAGGAATTTAATGATGACTATTTATTAAAGTTCGATGTTTATTCCGAACCAAAAGAACAATCGTTCGCTCTTATCTTGTTCGCCAAGCTCGATGTTCATCCCGAGCATATGAAAACGTTTCTCCTTATTAAGTTCGTCTGCTAGGTTCGATGTGATTTCTGAACCAAAGATGCAAGACGCTTCCATTTGACCCTCGCCAGCTCACTCGCTAGGCTCGATGCCCATTCCAAGACCAAAATGCGAAGGACAACAGTTAAGCTAATTGTCTCCCCCAAAGTACGAAATTGCCAAATCTTTAGAATTATAGGCCTTCTCCATTACTTGAAACTGAGAGTAATAAATGGTGCTCTACCACTGAGCTACGAAAGTACTCAGTTGGGAGTGAGAATGGAGTTTTGTCTCCCACCATAGATCAAAAAGATCACTAGAGCAATAAATGGTGCTCTACCACTGAGCTACGAAAGTACTCAGTTGGGAGTGAGAATGGAGTTTTGTCTCCCACCATAAGATTAAAAAGATCATTTGCCATGGATGACTCTCCTAATAGCCGATCGGCTGATACTCTATTTAAAACCAACGACATCATCCAGTGCGCTCAGCACAATAAATTTAAGCAATAACTCGCGTTTGAATAACAAGTTTAATCCAATCGATCGGATTAAATCTATTGCAAAGAGTTACGAATGGTAAATGCTGGCAAAGCATGTTAACATTCAGGAAGTACTCTCTTTATTTATGCATTCTCCATATTTAAAATGTTGACAAAATATGTTAATGTTCAGGAAGTACTCTCCTTATTCAAATTTATACATTCTCCATACTTAAATTCCCGAACTCTCTATGGTTGATAACTATTTGCTCTCCCTTTAATAACTTCATGATAGATTTTGCTTGAAGTAAAATTGCAGTATGAAGACAATGCAAAGAGAACGCTTCGACGCGTTGAATATTTCATATATGAAGATTCTTTACAAAAGTACTCTCGTTACAAAAAGGGAAAATCTACATCTCAATATCTACAATCTCCACAATCATAGAAGATACATTTGGGTTAGCCGAAGGTCGTAAAGACTCTGAGGTATCTGCAGAAGCAGGATCTGTCGGTGCTGAAATAGCTGCGCTAGGACCGATCGACTCTGATGAGGTAACATGTGGTGACGGGAGATCTTGGGGATTTTTCTCTTCACTGTCGCTGGAAGGGGGGTTCGGGAAAGACTCCTGGGTCCTCCATCCAGCTAAGATCAGCTTCAAGAAAGCGTTGCTTGGCTGCATAGATCAACCGAATTAATAACCGCCCTTAGGCCTCTCCTACCTGGTCTAGTAGCTTTTCTCTTTGAGTAACAAGCTCGACTTCAAGCTTTGTACCCCACGCCATTTCTTTTTTTGCCAAGATGGTTTTCAGTGATTTCTGTTCACCCTACAGAAGGTCATGCTCCTCCTTGACCTTCGAGCAATAGGCAGACAGATGCATACATTCTTTCCTCAGTCTGGTTGCCTCTTCTTCAAATTTTTGCTTTAAAGAACACTTAACAGTCAGACGGGCCACGTCCCCTTTAAGGTGATCAACCTCTTTTTGCCGAATTTGCAAGTCTTCGAAAAGACGATCGACCTCTTCCTTTAACTTTTCGTTCTCCGATCGGACACTAGAGGATTCTTTTCTAGCAGCTTCATACTTATCTTCTGCCTCTCTTCTCAACCCGCTCGGAATCTTCATACTTCCTCTTGCAAAGATTGGCCACACCATGCAAGCGCAAACCCCTTTTTATTAACTAAAAAACAAAAGGGGGGAAGCCAAAGGGTTAGTTAGTCGAAGAAATAATGGTCGGATTAAGCAAAGTTAATAGATATTATTTAGAAAGAAAGCATGGAAAAGATACCTCCAGACTCTGCTGCTGAAAAAGGCTGCATTTTCGGGATAATATATTAGGATTCCCCATCGCCTTGAAATTGGCCTCTTGAAGCATACATCGGCATAAATAATTTGATACGACTTTATTATCAATAGACCAGATGTCAGCAAATTGACTTTTCAAAACCTCCCCTAGTGACGAGGCCCGACCTTCGGCAATCCTTTGCAATTACTTTTTGGGTGCCCCCCTTATTTCTGGCGGCAACCCTTGCATCTACTGCGACCACTAAGTCGTCGACTTTCTTCCTCGCTGTCTTTTTGATCCTCCTTTGGGCATCTTCATCCATAGCGGCCATGTTTGCCTGGATTGATTTTCCTAATCCTGGGCTATTCGCTCCCTCTCGAGTCAGTTTCATCTCTAGGCAAACGCCTATAAGAAAGATCCTCGGGCAATGGCCGATCGGAAGAAAACTCCGAAAGGGTCTGAGAAGGGCAGGTAACAGGAGTTGCGACATCACTCGGGGCAGCTGTGGGAGTGTTCGCAGAAGGCTGGGAAGCCTGAACTTCGAAAGAGGTCACGAGCTTTCTTTTTTTTTTTAGCCCTCCTCTCTTCTTTGGTAGCATGATTTGCTTCGATCTTTGCCTTGGCCTGATTGGCTAATTGCCTGGCGACATCGTCTCCCTTAGCCATCACGTTCGTAGCTGCATTATGAAAACGAAAGATAAGTATTTCTCCGATTGATATATTCTTTTAAATCTACAATGCATAATTATATATGTGTATGCCTCTCCCACACTCCAATTACAACGATCCTGCTCCATGTCAATGGCAACGTTGAGGCTCAGGCCTACGATCGGATTGTCCGAAAGTTTCCTAAGCAGCGGCTGTCCAACCTTTCAAGCCTTTCTCAAATCTTTCAGAGACAATGGCACATTGAATAGCTTTATCTATGGTTGATTAAAAAAAACAACAACGAACAAGCAAAATCCAGGATTGGCGTCACTTTTTCCATCTCACGAAAGATCTTGGAACAGGATGTTGTTCTCTATTTATCCAGACGAAACTAATTAAATGCAATTCCGTGATTTTTGAGGGTTGCAATCCCGAAGGCACCAAAGGGAAATCTCAGCCCAGTGTCCAAGCTCCATAAATGACAAATGAGTCACTCATCATCTTTGATAACACAAGATGTTATCCCCCACCATCGAAAATGCAAGACAAGATCTCCTATCGGTCCTCATGACTAAAAGCCCAAGCCATCACAAAGACTTCTATGGGAAGATTATTTCGAGAAAGGAAAATCTTAATTAATGCCTTCCCTACGAGTTTTGAAGCACAAGCCATGGCCTTACAATCTTTATCGGCTTCAAGAAAACTCCTATCTATAAGCTGTTTGCTATTCAAAGCTGCCTCGATGAAAGGGGCGAAGCGAAAAACAACGTTGTGAAGCTATGAATAAGGAAGAGGAATCAAAGGCAAGGGTCACTTACTTACCTGGATATTCTTACAGAAATTCTGGAGTCGCTGAAAAGAAAAAGTCCGAGTCGTTGAAACAACAAAGTTTCACACAGAAAATTTGGCAGAGTTTTGCTAAGAATCAATGAAAAATAAGAAAAATTATCATAAGAATGCCCATTTATAGGCGAAATGCTTCTAGAATGCTCCAGACACCCATCCATTGGATAATCGCCATGTGCCTTTAACTCATCAATGGCGATTACGAAGAGTGAAGCGTCGTCTTTAACACGCACGCCAGCAATAAATGCGTAGCGGCCGCCCAAAATAAACAGACATGACTGATCAAATTCAAGTCCATGCAAAAATCCCGCCAAAAAATTGAAAAATCTTCCGATTGGACCCCTCGAAGGGAGGACAAGTGATAACTACAGAAAAAATATTCTTAAAAGACCAATTAGCCCGGCGATAGCATTTGAGGCAGTCCAAGTTCAAATAACAAAAAGGCAAAGTGTGAGCTGGAAGATAACTCAGGAAAGCAAAGTGTCCGATCGGACTGTTGGGACAACCTGTCCTGTCAGCCTACTGACACAAGCCAATGCCTATGCTGTCGTCTACCTTCTGTCACATCGTCGCTCACCTACTCTGAATGCCAGATATCGCCTCCCAAGGTACTCGAGTACCTCTCCAAATAACTCTTATAAATAGTTTAAGACATGATGGCACAAGGTATGAAAATCGGAGACTCTCTCTCTCTAAGTTCTCTTTCTCCAAAAAGGTCACTAACTTAAGTTTCGGAGTGCTAAAGTCCAGTTTCGACCGGACACCCTCTTTTGCAGGACCAGAGATTCGACCGGCTGTATCAATTACAATCTCTCCTCTTACAGATAACCCAACTATTCAGTCCGTTATTTTAGCTATTGATTCCTCTCTCACATATAAATCATTTTAGGTTTTATCAATTCCATTGAATTTTGAATCAAGATAAAAAAAAAATTGATTGGTGTAGGTTTTACTCTTTTGTACTCCGTTCTTCTCACTAACATTGAAGAGAATATTAATATATATATATATATATATTGAACTACTAATGCATAAATTAAATTAAAATTTTTGTATAAACATTTTTTCAAAAATATTTTGAATAAAGTAAAATTTTGTGAGAAATTTTAGGTCCAATTATTTATGTTATCATCATTTTTTCAGCTTTAAATACATATTAGATTAATTCAAAATTTCATGATTCATCGTCATTATTTAATTAGGAGTTACTTTTTTTTTTTTTTTTTGAAAGTAGGACTTGCGTAGTTATGCACACGAATAATAATATATCTATTTAAATTAATATAAATCCAAATTACTCCCATTAATTTCTAATGACGAAAGTTCATGCGTCAGAAACTTCCCTGACCGATTCCTTTCCATTGCCATTGAATTAGTTAATTGCAAACTGCTTATAATTACTCCCGTATTATTAGATCATTTGTTTTATATAGAATATTAGAATAAAAATTAGAAAACAATAATCAAAATAATAACATCAACCTAATTTTTATGTTTCTTTTAATTCATTCTCTATCATCATGAGAATCTAAGTTAGCCAGGCTGTTGGAACTCAGGGAGCCTACATAATTAGAAATATATATTATATCTATTGGGTAGGGGTATATAATTACAAATTCTAAATTATAGAAAAACACAAGCAAACACTCGCTAAGTTTGGTCAAACACATCAAAAAATTAAAAAAAAAATGCAACGTAAGGAACTTCTATTTTGATTCCATTCACACCATATTTTATAAATCTTGATAAACCTGTATTACTATTTATAACAAGATTTTCTCCTAGTTAAGTATAGCTTATACTGCTTAATTACCCGAAAAAGATCCAAGAAAATGGATATGAACTCTCAATTGCGTGATTTGAGCTGTATGATCTCACTGGCGATGCCAACTTCGATCAACTCATCAATCTAATTCGAGGAGAAAATGAAGAACAATTCAGTCAATTCGATTGCCATCTCATCAATGGATTATTAGAGGATAATCATTTTGTTAATTATAGCAATCCTCCTGCTAGCCAGGGAGATGTAACTAGCTTTGGTCCTACTTCTTGCACAAATTCCATTTTGCCTGATCAAGCTCATTTTCCTGTTACATTGCCAAGTTTTGATGGTGATTTGAAAGAAATGGAAGCAGATTTTGATGGTGACGAAAATTCCTCTGGAACTACCCCCAACTACTCCGACCACCAAGAAAAACAAACCTGATCGATCCAGAACTTTGGTTTCAGAAAGGAAGAGGAGGGGAAAGATGAAAGAAGAAGCTTTACGCATTGCGAGCCCTTGTTCCCTAACATCACTAAGGTAAATTTTTATATGGCCATTATCTCTAATTCACTATTAGATTCTTGATCGAACAAAATTCGTGGCAGATTTTTCTTAGGGATCCATCAGCAATGGTCGACCTCTACATCCGTCGCAAATAAAAAAAAAAATCAGCCAGATTTTATAGTAAATTCATTGTGATTGGCTTAATGCATATTATTCTATATGATCAATTTGACAATTGATCAAAGTTATATAATGACGAGTTAGTAGTACATTCAAAATTCACTTTCATCTCGAGCATTTTGACAAGATTTTACTGACTGAAGCATGAGAGTACGTAGTAATGCAGATACAACCAATTAAAGTCGTTTTTGCAGTGAAATCTTTCAGATAGTGATAATGAAGTAATGAAATGTTATATGGAAATGTGCAGATGGATAAGGCATCCATAATTGGAGATGCTGTATTATATGTGAAAGACCTACAAATGCAGGCCAAGAAGCTGAAAAATGACATTGCTGGTCTTGAAGCCACATTAGCAAGATCAGAAATGTATCAGGGATCAAATAAAAATCCGAGAAAGACTCAAGTTATAACAACCAGTAATCCCTGCAAGAAGATCATCCAGGTTATACAAATTTTTCTTTTAATGCTTAATTATGGGATATTATTGCTGAAGAGATACAATTAAAGAGAAATTAGCGAGTTTAGCTTATAATTAATTAATTTTTTCCATTTTAGATGGATGTATTTCAAGTGGAAGAAAGAGGATTTTACGTAAAAATTGGTGAGCAATAAGGGTAATGGGGGTTGCAGGCTCACTCTATAGTACACTTGAATCACTCGCAAACTTCAAGATTCAAAGCTCAAACTTGGCTACAGTTTCTGACAAATTTGTATTAACATTTACTTTAATTGTAAGATTTTTTTCAACTCTATGTACCTTCTTTTTTAATTACATTTCCCTAATAAATGTCATTAATTATTTATTTTCATAAAAAACAGGTTAAAGAACGAGAGAAGGAGATGAATTTGCCAAATTTGAAGCTATGGATTACTGGGGCTCTTTTGAACCATGGATTTGAATTCTTTGCTTTGAGTACTTAGCTTTCTGTACAACTTTATCTAAAGAGAGTTTCTCCTGTGAATATATCCATAATCCAAGAATCTTAAAAGTATATTCATGAATCTTGAAAATTGAGATATATTAAGCTTTTGGTAGCGATAACAATACTGTACGCATTCAATACATATATGAGGTCGTGATTTAAATAAAGGACCAGTTTTAGTGACGGAATTAGGACCCCATACTTAGCGAGAGCAAAATTTATAAAAATGTGCAGATATTTTACATGAATTTTTATCGCATTTTACATGTAGTTGAAAAACTTTGAAAGAAGACGAAATTTTAAAAAATAAAGAGTATTAACACATAAAATAATTATATCTCGTGTAAATAAAAAAATTTGAAAGATGTCGCTCGGCCACTGATGAGGCTTGTTTCTAATTAATTTAAATTAAGTCTTTTATTAGTTATTACATACCTATACACGCATGACCAACTATTTTTTGTTGGTGTGATAAAAATTAAGAATTTTACTAAACGAAATTTAAATTTAAATTTTTATTTCATATGTAAGTGTATGTATCAGAAGAGTCATTTTCAATTATAAACTTAACAATATCCAACAGTAAAATCAATTCCACTTAAAAAAGTTAAATCGAATAACATGAGTTCGAATAAAAAAAACAAAAAAAAAAAGTCTAGAGAAGGGAATTTAAAAAGTTTGGAGCCACAATCAACCACAATCTTGTAGCCACGTTTATAATTTAAAAAGTTTGGAGCATTGAATCTTAACTTGCGGTCTTATCGTCGTAGCTGTTTTATATATCTCAAGTTATCATAGTATACTTTGAATCTTTAAACTATGTTTATGTTATTTTATTTTTCATATAATAATTTCTTTTTTAATAAAATTTCAAAATCTACTATCATAGTAAATATATTTAAAAATTTAATATTGTTAATTATCGCTAGTGAAATTATCAGTTTTTGACAGGTGTGCATCATTTGAAATTAACAGATTTGTTGTTAAAACCGGCAAATTTTGTGCTGATTTCTGATTGATAGATCAGTCAATTGACAACTAAAACTGTTATTTTTAATATCGGTTACAGCGGTCAGACTTTTGGGCACACTAAAACCGGCACAAAATAAACTAACAATTTCACTGTCTATTCCTAGCCACTCCAAATTTTTAAGTAAGTTTAATAGGTACTGAATATTGATTTTTTTTAAAAAAAATAAATTATTTTAAAGAAAATTCCAATATTCATCAAGTTTCAGTATATTAAACTTGATAAAATTGATCCAAACTCAAAATTTTACCAAATTTTGTAAAAAAAAAATTGACACAAACAAATATCAATTGCATCAATACAAAACTGATCCGTTTTATTTTTTAATTCAATTCAATATCTATTTAGTCAATTTAAAATTAATTTATTTTATTTTTTAATTCATTGAGTTAATTTTACCTTTTCTTTTGTGTCCAGATATTTGCAATTTTGCATAATTTATTTTTTTTCTTAATTAATATTTCTTTTTCAACATCTTACATCAACATTAGATATTGATGACCGTACATGAAAAATTGTTATTTTCTACTTCATTATCTGATTATCAATTTATTTTTAGAGTAAAATTAAATTAATAGGGTAAAGCTCCTCTTTTTTTTAGAGTAAAATTAAATTATTAATGAAATTTTTATTTTTTTATATATCAATTTATTATTAATATTATGTTTTTAATTAAATATTATTATTATCGAATTGATTAATTAATTAATAAAAAATTTTATAATAATTTACATTAAATTCATGAATCGATTTAAATTCATCCAATCTATTTGGATATTGATCCATTTATGATTCAGCCCATTAATGACTGAATTCAAACCACTCAACCCACCTATTTGCCACTTCTACGGTATATTAATTTATCTAGAATACAAATAACTTTAACAATAAATCTTAATTTCCTAAAAAAAAAACTAAATAAATATGGACTTGATCATGTCGAATCAATTTTTATCCACATATTTTCGTTGTTTTTTTATTTTTTATTCCATCTGTTACAAATATGATTTTCTATACATTCAGTAAAAAAAATTGCTTTAAGAGACGTAAAATTCCACTAAAAAAATGATGATATCATCGATCAATAAAATAATTGGTAATAATTTTTTAACATATCATCAACAGCCCTATTACAAAATTAAGAAATTAAAGGATTTCATTTCCAACTTGGCTTTCTGATTTACAAGAAGGGTCCCGTAGGAAAAAGTCCCATTCCCATATACCAATCATATTCGACACGGATTTGCATCGCAATTTGTTGAACCATAACCCTATTCCCATATACCAATCATATTCGACGCGGATTTGCATCGCAATTTGCTGAACCATAACTCTACACAATTCGAAAAATTTATCAAATTCTCAATTATTTTAACTTTTTTTTTTAATTACTATATAAGTACGCCAAATCCAAAAAGAAAATAATAAAAACAAAAGTAAAATAAAATTCTCGTGCCTATTGCTTTGCGGAATATACAAGCTCGTTCCAGCAAAATTATGACATGATAACACCCAAAAATATAAAAGGCTAAGGGCCAAAAAACTCCAAAAGGAGTCCAAGATAAAAGTTCATGAAAGTCCCGTCAACTGAAAGACTAAACACAAGAATCGGGGCTGTTTGATTAGATTGAATCTCTTCCTGATAGACAGGAGTTGTTTGACACATACTACCGTCTAATCGCTGTTACCTATAATAATAGGCCATACCTGTCGCAAAGTAGAATAACTATTCGACACACTGCTCAAAGCCTCCCTAGTTCTATAAATAGCAGGTTCCTTTCTAAGAAGGGCACACCCTTTCTCTCTCTAAATAATGCAAACCCTCTTGCTTTTTAAAGAGCTTTCTTGCCTTTCACTAACTTAGGCATCGGAGTGTCAAAATTCGGGACAACCGGGCTAAACAACTTTTTTGCAAGTTTCACCAGCAACATTCCAATCGGGATCGGCCCCACTTTACCAAATCAATCCTCTTGTCCACATCGACATAGAGATACCCCATCTCTATAAAATTTTATGATTTATCATTAAGTGCTTTCGTTGAGAGTCGATAATTGAGCTGAAACATCTAGCTCCCGCGACCCATAGGATGAAAAACAAAATATACGATTTCCGTGAAAGTCCCCGAGACTATATAGAGTACCACGAAGAAAAAGGCAAAGCGCACGGATTTTATGAAAGTCCTCAAGACTACACAGAATATCACGAAGAAAAAGGCAAAACGCGTGGATTCTGTGAAAGTCCCCAAAACTATATAGAGTACCACGGAGAGAAAAGGCAAAACCCTAAGACTGAAAGAAAGCAAAAAATCACACGCTAGGACTGAAAGAAAGCGAAACATCCCCCTTTCAGTCCACCACGCAAATGGTGTAGGAGACTCCCAGAAGTAGCATGTTGGAAAAGATATTGGGAGGGATGAAACGGCTACCCCCCCTCTATGTCTTCAGGTGAATCAGGTGGGACCCAATACCAGATCCAAAAGACTATCCGGGGAGCAACTTCCCTTTCGCAAGCTCAGCCAATTTAAAATATATTGAGAAGAGGAAGTCAGATTAAAAAAGATAGACTATGAAAGGAGATAACTTCTGGCATAATGCCCTATGTATAACGACAGCGAGAGGGACGTTGGATGGGAAAGTAGAAAAATATGCGAAAACTGTGCCCCCAGACGACATAAGCCGAAAGGCAACAAAAGCCCTGCCTAGCCTTAAAAAAAACGTCTGAAGATGAAAAAGGCTCTAAAAGCATGCACTTTTGTTTCCAAGCCAGAGTACATTTCTTATCTCAATCGAGAGATTAAAGGAAATCATGGAGATTATGATCGAAAGATCGAAGAAAATGTTCATTGTCCCGATCGAAAGATTGATAAAAGTTGTCATTGCTTATACATCAATGTACACATTGCTAAATGAAATAAAATAAATTTGTTAGAAGCATCACACTACAAAGAAAAAAAATGGAATTTAGTGACGGTAGATCTGTCACTAATTGAAGATATTCCGTCACTATTTCATTATAATGACTAAACGACCAATTGTCGCAATTTGGCCATCGCTGGAATTTTTAGCGACTAAAAGCAAAAATAGTCGCTATAATTAGCGAAATTATGTCGCTACAAGAAAAATACCTGTCGCTAATTAACCCCAAAAATTAGTCGCTCTTGGAATAAAAAATATTAGGGACCAAATTTTCGTCGCTAAATTCTACAATCAGTTGCCAAAATGCATTCGGTTTTTATATTAGCGACAAAATACTGCTCGCTATTCCATCGCTAAAAATATTGTAAAATTAAGTTCATCATTACTCCCAATTGTTTATTTTTATTATTATTATTAGAATTAATTTCATCATTACTCCCAATTTTTTATTTTTATCTTATATAATTTAATTTTATATAAATAAAATTTTTTCAAAACTATTAATTAAAAAAATATATCATAAAAGTACATTAAATTATCTAGTACTTTAAAAGTACTTAAAAAAATAATTTAAACTAAATATTGCTATTAACAAACTTTTATACAATATACTACAAAAAAAAAAGAACTTTACGGTCTTCATCATTCCTCACAGGCAGCAACCAATGAAGACTTTCAGCTAGGTACTTAAACCGGCTGCAAGAGAAAAGAAGCAACAAAACAATTTTAGATGTCTTTTAATCATGCATAAATTACACAATTCAATAATAAAGAAACAGAAATTCCCAGATTTTTACAATCTATTCCAATTGAACCTTTCAAAGGAGCATTAAGATTTATGTCAGTATTCTCATTGAAATAGAAAATAAGAATGCATCAAAGAACATGAATCTTCTTTTTTCAAGTTATACACTTCTTGCCAAGCACTGTTTTACTCATTTACACAGACAATCTCAGCGCCAGTCCTATAGCCTTCTTCACCCCAATTAAGTAGCTTAACTAAGGATCAATAAAAACAAATTTTATAAATTCATCAGGTTGCTTCAAAAGTAACTCACTGCTGACTCTTTGCAATGAAGAAACTAAACAACAATTAATGAATATGGGAAAAAGGTACAAAAATGTCCCTCAACTTGTCACCGAGGAGCTTAAATGCCCTTAATCTTTTTTCTGGATCAAAAATGACTCTCATGCATTTTTCGACATGTGCGCTAGATCCTTGCCTTTTCACTTTCTTTTCACTTCAAGTAAATTTTGTGGATAATTTCTTTTCATTTTTATTATCATTGTTATTTTTTTTGTTATTGTTATTATTATTACCATTGCTCCCGAGCAATAAAGCTCCTCATGGACATGACTAGGAAAGCACTCCAGGTAAGCCTATTATCCTTTCCTCTACTATAAAAATACTTTTTTCGACCACAAACAGATAATGTCACCAAAAATATTTATAGTAATTAATTGGGACATTTTATTAATAAATTTGGACCAATGTTCGTATTTTTGGCTAGGAAACGCGCATGTAAAAATTAGCCTTTAATAATGTAAATAATTTTGTATATAATTAAATAACCCGAGATGTTTCTTAAATAAAACTTGGGCTGAAAAGTCCCTGTCTTCAAGATCTCACAATGAAATATTTTTTCAATAATCTACATGCGAGGACCAAAGTCATCGCCTCAAAGGATCCTAATGAACTGCTCGATTTATGGATGTTTTTACCGTTTTATTCTATGTCATGATTTACCGTTTTCTTACGTGATTGGATACGCTTTTAATTTCTATGTTTGCTCTACTCTTGCATGAAAGAAAATGGATAACACGATTAATCTGAAAGCCATAATGTCACATTTATCAAAGGTAAAAATAAGAGTAAAATTTTGGACCCTCTCTGGATTTTTGGCCTTACAAGGTCAGAACATCCTTCTTTTTCAATATTTTATTGGGTGGTGACTCCTTACTATTCAGTCTTATGGTGCCCAACCAGATGCCTCTCGGTTATCGATCGTTAGCAATAAGATAGGGACACCTAGACGTATCTCATCATACCTTTCAAGGTTTATAATTGTGAAAAGTCGAGTTAAGTCTCTTTCTTATAACGAAGTGACCATCGGCCTGAACGAAAAACCTCAACCTAATTTCGACCCTAAAAATGGGATCAAATTGCTAAAGGTTAGAGGTTTCCTCATTCGAACTCGATGATCCCTTGGTTTTGAGGGTGAAATCAGGTGTCGATGACTTAAAAAAAAGTGCTAAAAGCTTCAAGGAGATAGGGCTCACATCACAGGACCACAAAGACCAAAGAAAATACAAAAGACAGTCAGTTGCAACCTTTTGTCGAAATGCGCAATTAAAGGATGATCTTGAAAAATGCTAGGCTATCTTCAAGTCTGAGCAGGTCCCAATCCAAAACTTAAATATTATCTAAAGAAAAACGTAGAAGAGTGGAGAGTGTCCGATCAAATTGATGGGACCCCCGATTTCCCTAATCCATTGGCACACTGTAGAACCTACGCAATTAGCCTACCCCATGTCGTATCGCTGCTAATATACCCTGAAAACTGACAAGCAAAACTTGGTATTAGCAATGCGGATCTCGAAAGAGCAAACCAATCAGAGTGACTCAAACTCTCCAAAGATAAGTGCCATTCGATCACCATTACTTTTTTACAAGTTTTTAGCAATATCTTTTTACTTGAAACCATAAAAAAAATGCCAAACAAATAAAAGGCTAATATGGAACATTCGAGGAATAAAATTCAGAGTGACCATAGAGCTTTCTGCTCCCCTCCCCCCCCAAAAAAAAAAGAAAAAGAAAAAGAAAAATAGAAGAAGAAAAAGGAAGAAAAAAAGAAGAAAAAAAGAGAAGAAGAGAAGAAAAAGCAGGACTACAGGAAGAAAAGAGGACAAGAGCTACGCCGCCACCTGTGCAATGAGAGCATCCCTCATTGATAGCTCCCTCTCGACAGGTTAGCATTAGAAAAATGGAAAAAAAAATACAGACATGTATCCTCTACCATGATCAGCAGAAAGTCCAGGGCTGAGATAAAAGGATTGGAAAAGGTGGGAGGCCATATGGCTCGCTATCGCAAGCCATATCCAGACAAGATAAGGCCCCACTTTTTATTCATCTTTCTAAAATGGAAAAGTCGACAGCACAAAAATGGAAGGTCTAGAGGTCTCATCATCAAAACTTAGCGGCTAAGAAACAACAAAAGAAATTACAAGATGAAATAGGAAAAGATAGCATGAGAGGAAAAACGAAAGGAAGCCCCTTTTAGAAACACCTTCAAACATCTTGTAAAGGCATTAATGAAAATACCACGTGTCAAAGCTTATTAAGGCACGATTGAAAACCGAAGCGTCAATAGGGAAAATCAACCGTCAAAGCACAAAAAATGAAGCGATCACCATTAAATAAGGAGAAGCGAAATGGTGCTTGAAAATTTTAGAATGATTGATTGATGAAACAAATTGCTGGAAGACAGCTCTGCACGAAATAGGTAATCATGCGATTAAAATCTTATCGTCATGCTACAAACCCTCTTTGGAAAACACGCACTAAACAACCACGATCACAAGTGTTGGCCAACCGATTATCCTATCAGGTAACTTCGCTTCCCCCATGACCATTATCATTAAAAAATTATCTATCCACAGCAATTGCAAAGTGAAGTGATAAAAGGTGGCCCGAAAAGCCACAACTTTCAATCTCCACAAAAACGATCGACCCTCCAAAGAGGTACAACGTAGTCCAACTAGATATTAGTAAGAAAAGAAGAAAATAGAGCTAGCGATGATTGGCAATGCCTCACATTCGCAGCCTGCTGATAGACAGGTTAAAGAAAGCAAACCCTAAAAAATAATCCATGATTATAAAAATGAAAAGTATTTTGCAGGACGAAATTTTAGGAATACTCCAGCCTCTTAAGGCTGATGATATATTAAATTTCAATCGACGATTTATTTTGATCGATGTATCAATTTCAGCCTCTCAATGTAATACCCCAAAAATTTTCGATCATGTGAATAGTACTTCCCGAGATGAATAGTATCACCTGGAACCCACTGGGCCCATAAAATTTTTTCTTCACCATTGGAAAGCATTATTCATAACGAATATGGTGTTATAATTTGAGCTAAAATTGAGGTCAAATAGGTCTCCAAAAAGGAAAAAATAAAATAATTAATTGGACCGATATAGTTGACTAGGAACTTTGACTGGCTTTAAAATATTCCCTGGATTTTATAAAATTATTACGATTGCACCAATTGACTAGAAATTATGTATATGAATTTTTGGAATGATAAAATAAATTTTTTGAAAACTTTGAAAATTCAGCTTTCGGACTGATGAAAATTTACATTCGGGGCTAGTTTGATATCGAAACGACCTCGGATTAATCCGAAATTTTAAGCATGATCTAATTAATATTTTTAGAAATTTTTGGTATAATTTTTATTAAAAATTGATAACTAAAAGTATATTGACCAATTAAATGGTGACATGTGGCATTGGACCCACTTAGGACTTTATTGTTTTTGTCCTAAAGTGGGTAGCCAATTAATGTGAAATAAAGAGATCTTTATCTCTTGAGTTGGCCGACCAAAAGACCATTTCTTCTCCTTTTTCCGTGGCTTCATCTTCTTCTTCATTTGTTCTTGGTTTTCTAAGCCAAATTCACAAAATTTCTCAACCCTCATCTAAAATTAAATTATTTTATCTTGCTTTCCTTCACCTTTAGTTGCTTTGGGTGGTGAATGAAGGTGAATAAAGTCTAATTCTTCAAGTGGTTAAATTGGTGAGTTGGGAAAAATTTAATTTTATTTGATAATTAGAGTAATTAAGTGTTAATTATAGTATTGTGAGTATTATTTGAGCAAAAATTTAACTTAATCTATGGTGATTTTAGCCATGAAATTGCTGCCAATTGAAGAGCAAGGAGAGAAAAGCAAACCAACCAAAAATAAGGAAAAAGACAAAGTTGTTGAGTGATTTTGTAAGTGAATAATTTTAAACCCTTTAATTTCACAATATATATGTTGTATATATAATTAGAAAAAAATTTAGGTTAATTATTAATTACGATTTAATTATGAAATTGGACTTAGAATTGTGCAATTAGAAGATAAATTAGTGAAATTATGGTATTTAATTAAAATTTAGACAAGTTTAATTTTAGGAAAAATTTCGGTTATAAAAAAAATTTAGGGACTAAAATGAAATTTTCCGGATTAAATTGAAATAAATAAAAAATAGATGATTTTATGTTTAGTGTGATTAATTTGAGTAGAAAATATAATTTATAAGAAAATTGGAATAAGGTAACCGAATAGGGACCTTAAGAAAATTTGTAAAATTTTGAGATAAAAATCGAAATAAATGCAAAATAGAATATAATTAATTTATATGACATGTAAGGAGCATATATTAAAAAAGAAAGTAATAAATAAAATAAATAAATAAAATAATGGTAATTGAATTGTATGATTTTAATTGAAAAACTGGTATATTTGAAATACTGAGATTGTTTTTAATAATATAGACTAACTATTACCATGAATCGATAACGATGCATTATTATAAATTGTATTAAATTGTAATTGTATTTTGCCCTTAGTATTATGTGTGAAATCAAAAATTAGGATGTATATGGCTAGCCATAGGGACATTTCTGTAACCGCGGTAGCAAGTCATGGCGACTTGCATAGTGATAACCTTGATATGGTTTTACGTCTGTATTGGAGTGTTTGAAAAAAAATGAAAAATAAAGAAATGAAAAAAAATAATAATATGTGTGTAATTGATACTACCGGAGTACTGGGACCTATATAGTCCGTAGTTTTGCTCATCCTAATTAGTGATATATTTTCATGCTATACTAGGGGCAAGAGAATTAAAATACTGTATTGACTAAAGCATAAAAAAATACTGTATGGGCAAGAGAATTAAAATACTGTATTGACTAAAGCATAAAAAGATACTGTATGAGTAATAGTATTAAAATACTGTATTGACTAAAGATATTGTATGAATAAAAATGCAAAACTTGAAAAGCAAGAATAAAATACTGTTTGGACAAAAGTTTACTGAAAAATAAGGATAAAAGCCTAAAAGAACTGATAAACAAAGAAATTAGGACAAAAGTGCATTTTTGAAACTTTAGGGACTAAAGTAAAAAGTTATCCCTATAGTGAAAAATTCAAGTTAAAGTGATAGAATTTGAAAATAAAACTTGAAAAACCATAATTGAGAATGAATTTCTCAAGCAAGGGTAAAATAGTAATTTTGTCAATAAAAGTGAAATTTAGAAATTAATCGAAAAATTTTTGTATTATAATGAAATACAACTATGAAGAATATGTGAATGAACTGTAGTGAAATTCTGGAGTTTCAAGTTTATGTTCACCACTAAGTACTTTTGTACTTAGCGTGTGGTTTTGTATTGCACGCAGGTGACAGAGACAGAGTTCATGCTGGAAGAAAATTAGTGTTAGAAGGATCC
>JBBPFJ010000963.1:0-16399 GCA_037975025.1 Excoecaria agallocha
TTTTTCTAGTCATAACCGAGCCTACTTCACTATTTATATCCCATTTATCTACTATCTGAATTGATTCCTTTACTTTTGTTGATTCCTTCTCACTTGCATCTGAACCATCATCCTTTCCCTGAGCCTTATGAGTGATAGCCAAATACTCATTACCGTAAAAATCCTTAGGAACATACCATTTTGATAACCTAAATCCAACCATGAACATTGGTGGTAGCACAATGTGGTAAGCCTTTTTTATCTCTCTTCTTTGGATCAAATATCTATTGAGAATCAATCAAATCTTGGATATGGTTTATCAAGGTATGATAATAATTAGTTTCATACCTTGTATGCTATTGGAAGGCACAATACCAATCAGACCTGTATCCCAACTAACTTTGACTCTTCGTGAGCTTAGATGGCAAAGGCCGTAACTTCCCCTCTTTCATCAACCTGTTAAGACACAAGGATAATGACTTGCCCAATTCTGAGTAATGTCGTTGGTTGACCCCCTGCACCTGACACTTTTGCAGTTTTTCCACTGTTACCTTCCACTACCACCACTATTACCAAAACTTGAGCTTTCGAAACTTTGCTTGTTGCTACTATAACCTCCACTATTTGAACACGTAACACTAGCTTTCTTTACCAGATATTCTCCTTCAGCTTTAATTGCTATGTTCTTTAGAGATTTCCAGTCCTTTGATCCTTTTATTTTGAGATCCTCCTTCAGATAAGGATTAGCATTCCGAATGAACAATTGAATCTAGTTTTGTGTGCCAGGCTTCCTTTTTATCTCCATCACTCAATTCCTCCATGGAGTGAGATACTCGTGGAAGGGCTTTCCATGTTTTTGCTGTAACAATTCTAAATCTTTCATAATGACCTCCATACGGGTGCTACAATCATACTTCAGCTTCTCGGGGCAACAACAGGTATAAACAATTCATATATCTTATTCATACGTTCACCATTACATTTCAACCATAAACAATTCAACCACTCATAGTTCATCATATACTTACATATATACAATCAAAGTACTATTACATATTGATTCTTAAACTTCAAATATTTACAGTAATGTACATGCCAATACAAAAATATAACTTCTGTCCTTCAAAATTCTCCATCCCACTAGAGCCAATGTGTACTATTGCTCCTGATCAAAATCTGAACCTGCACGCAGTAAATCCTACGTGTTGAGCATTAAATATACCCAGTAGTGACTAAAAATCATAATCTTTCCCAAAATAAGCATAATTACATCAATTGAGCAAAATATCAGTCTTTTGTATCAAAAAGCATTTTTTCTATTTTTAGCAGTTTTATTTACTTAATTCCTTTATTTTTATTTAATTACAAAAATACCCTTTTTACAATTTAATTACAAAATTGCCATTATTTTTCTTATTTTCACTTTCTAATTGACTTTTGGCATATAAAATAACTAATTGGGCTTTGCTTAACCATTTTATGTAAAATTACATTTTAATCCATGTATTTTTAAAAATTTTATTTTTGGACTATTTGGTCCTTAAATTACCATTTTACCCTTTATAATAATTTCTTACTTACTTTTACTCATTAAGCACAACTTTTGAAAAAATTATAGTTTTGCCCCTAAACTTTTAATTTCTTTTTAATTAGGTTCTTTTTCACTTTTAACTTACATTTTTAGCATTCTTTTTGTACTTTCAACTATTCTTATTGTAATGCCCCTAGTACAATCCCGTCAGAAATTCTCAGATCAGATATACAGGATATGGATCCTATAAGGCCATATATAAACTAAGAAATGATCCTAAAGGACCATTTCTCACAGAACAGATATCAGAACAGATAGATACTATGGATATCAATGATCCTACCATAGCAAAGCAAATCGTCATAACTTTCACCACGGTATAGGTGTTCTATGGCTAGCCAATTATATCCTGAGCTAGATTTTGACTGCTTGGCTATTGCTAATAGCAAAATTTCACTTACTTTCAAAATATTTATCAGATTTTTCATAATTTCAATTACTTTTCAATCCAGAAAATACAATCATTCAGAATATTCAATGCGTTTATACAGTTTGTGAATTATTTTATTATAATTCACCATTTTCTCATCAATTATGAATTAATTCACATTAATTCAACATTTTTGCTTAGTACATAACCAAAATTCTTAACAAAAATATTCAATTAATTTTTGTAAATTTTATAAAAATTTATGGACATGTTATTTCTTATTTATAATTATTTTATAGCCTAAATTCATCAAAATACACAAAATAAACACTTATTCTCACTAAAGGAAAATTCGGCCTCATGAAGACCTACACCTTACAAATTTTTTTAATTCAATTTATGCATTCCAATAGGGTTATTCCAGGTTTAATTGCACTATTCTAATATCAATTTCAAATATTCATGCATTTACTAATTGATTTTCTTGCTTTCTTTCCTCTAATCAAAGGATAGAGGCTAGAACAATAATCTAGAGATGTAGAACTAACTTTCTTGTGCTTGATTAAGTGAAGAATTTGGAGTGAGAAAGAAAAAATTTGAGAGAGAATGAGGAGAGGATATTTCAGCTAAGGGAAGGGAAAGAAGAAGGTTGTGGAAAAATTTGCTGTTATGCAGATTTTTCAGCCTTTTATATGGGTGTTCAATGGGCTTGGGCCTAAAGGTTGGGCCCATCCAATTTAATCCAAGCCCATTAATTATCCAATTTGCAATTCTAATAAAATTCTCTCTCTTTCTAATTTTAAATCCTCCTAAATTTGATTTCATCACTCTTATCACATCAAAAATAGACTATACACAAAATTTTAGCCCAATCGGAGTCCATTTTCTATCCAATTCAATTAAATTGGTCCGGTTCAAAATTACTGATGTTATCCGAAAAATTCACTTTTTGCAACCAAAATATTCTACATATCATTTTAGGTATATCTGCAATTTTTTGTCAATTTTTAGACTTTATTTGCTATTTTTAATGGATCGATCAAACTGTGATCAAACTAGTTAACTCAAAATCGAATGGCTTCGTTTTTTGTATTTTTGACTTTTGGAGGTCTATTTGATCTTAAAATCACATTAAATTTCAATCTCGGACTACCTATGACCAATAGTTTTTATAATCAAATAAAATATTTTTTTACCTCCTGATGTATTTTTCAACCTGAAAGTACTGTTCACTATCGAAAAATACTGTTCACGACTAACTCGATATTGAGGTCATTACAACTCTCCCCTACTAAAATAAATTTCATCCTCGAAATTTATCTAATTCGAAGAGTAGAGGATATTGTTATCTCATAGCCGCTTTTAGTTTCCATGTAGCTTCTTTCACATTATGATGGTGCCATAAGACCTTCACTAGTTGTACCTGTTTATTTCTGAGCTGTATAATCTCTCTAGTTAAGACCCATACCGGTCTTTCTTCATAAGTCATGTCGACCTACACTTGAATTTCTTTTGGTGTGATCACATGGCTAGGATCAAACCTGTACCCATGGAGCATGGACACGTGGAACACGTCATGCATCTTCTCTAACTCTGATGGCAGCTTCAAGCAGTAAGCTACGGGATGCACTCGCTGAAGTGTCTCATAAGGCCCAATGAATCTCGGACTTAGCTTGTCCTTCTTGCCAAATCTCAGAACTTTTTTCCATGGAGATACCTTCAAGAAAACTCTGTCTCCAACCCAGAACTCTATATCTTTTCTTTTCAGATCTGCAGAAATCCGACAATATAATGATTGAGCATTAAATATGCCCAGTGTTGACTAAAAATCATAATATTTTCCAAAATAAGCATAATTACATCAATTGTGCAAAATATCAGTCTTTCTTATTTTTAGCAGTCTTATCAATTTAACACTAAAATTTTGTTAAACTTTTTACTTAAGTCCTTAATTTTTTATTTAATTATAAAAATGCCCTTTTTAAAATTTAATTACAAAATTGCCATTATTTTCCTTATTTTCACTTTTCAATTGACTTTTAGCATATAAAATAATTAATTAGGCTTTGCTTAACCTTTTTATGTAAAATTATATTTTAATCCCTGTATTTTACAAAATTTCATTTTTAGATTATTTGATCCTTAAATTACCATTTTACCCTTTATAATTATTTCTTAATTATTTTTACTCATTAAGCACAACTTTTGGAGAAATTACAGTTTTACCCCTAAACTTTTAATTTCTTTTCAATTAGGTCCTTTTTTCACTTTTAACTTACATTTTTATCTTTCCTTTTGTGCTTTAAACTTATTCTTATCGTAATGCTGCTAGTATAATCTCAACAGAAATTCTCAAATCGAATATACAGGATGTGAATCCCACAAGGCAACATACAGATTAAGAAATGACCCTCAAGGACCATTCCTCATAGAACAGATATCAGAACAGATAGATACTATGGAGATCAATAATTTTGTCATAGCAAAGCAAGTCATCATAACTTGCACCATGGTATAGTTATCTCTATGGCTAGTCAATTATATTCTGAGTTAGATTTTGACTGCCTGACTATTGCTAATGGTAAAATTTCACTTGCTTTCAAAACATTTAACAGATTTTTCATAATTTCAATTACTTTTCAATCCAAAAAATATAGTTATTCAGAATATTTAATACCTTTATATAGTTTGTGAATTATTTCATTATAATTCACTATTTTCTCATTAATTATGAATTAATTCACATTAATTCAACATTTTTACTTAATACATAACCAAAATTCTCAACAAAAATATTTAATTAATTTTTTTAAATTCTATAAAAATTTATGGACATGTTATTTCTTGTTTATAATCATTTTATGGCTTAAAGTCATCAAAATACACAAAACAAACACTAATTCTCACTAAGGAAAAATTTAGCCTCATGAAGACCTACACCTTAAAATTTTTTTTAATTCAATTTATGCATTCCAATAGGCTTATTCAAGATTCAATTGCACTATTCTAATGTCAATTTCAAATATTCATGCATTTACTAATTTTTTCTAAGTTACATAAAGGGAAATTATGCTTTATCATGAAAAATAGTTGGATTTAAAAGCTACTAACCTTTTCTCCTTATCTTATGCTTGCCTAGACCTCTTTTTCTTTTCTTTTGGCTTTGGAAGATTGGCCTTTTTCATGTGTGCCTACCATAACCGAATTTTTAACCCATCAAAATCTTAATTTTTTCGATCTTTTTTACTAAAATTAACACCATAATTGAACTCTAGATACCTAAAACTATCAGTAAACACTTTAAAATAAAATTAAAATCAATAATTTCACTTACCTTAATTTGATACCTAACACTTTTCCCATTTGATTTTCTGGCTTCCTTTCCTCTAATCAAAGGATAGAGGCTAGAACAACAATATAGAGATGTAGAACTAACTTTCTTTTGCTTGATTAAGTGAAGAATTTGGAGTGAGAAAGAAGAAATTTGAGAGAGAATGAGGAAAGGAGATTTCAACCAATGGACAGGGAAGAAGAAGGTTGTGGAAAATTTTGATGTTATGTAGATTTTTTAGCCTTTTATATGGGTGTTCAACGGGCTTAGGCTTAGGCCTAAAGGTTGGGCCCATCCAATTTAATCTAAGCCCATTAATTATCCAATTTGTAATTCTAATAAAATTCTCTCTCTTTCCAATTCCAAATGCTCCCAAATTTGATTTCATCACTCTTATCACATCAAAAATAGGTTGTATACAAAATTTCAGTCCAATCGGAGTCCGTTTCCATTTCGATTCAATTAAATCGATCCGATTCAAAATTATCGATGTTACCAAAAAATTTACTTTTTGTAACTAAAATATTCTACATATCATTTTAGGCATATATACAATTTTTGGTAATTTTTAGATTTCATCTACTATTTTTCATGGCTCAATCAAACAATGGTCAAACTAGTTAACTTAAAATCGAATAGTTTCGTTTTTCATATTTTTTACTTTTGGAGGCCTATTTAACCTCAATCACTTCAAATTTTAATCCAGACTACCCATGACCAATATTTTTCGATATTCAAATAAAATATTTTTCATCTTCGATTGCATTTTTCAGCCCGAAAGCATTGTTGACTATCGAAAAATATTATTCACGACTAACCCGATATTGAGACCATTACAAAAACCAATAGAGGGAGCGATATCAGATATGATTTCCTTTTCTTTCTATTTTAAATACCCTTTCAAAAACTCTTTTGAAAAACTGTCTATACCTGACTTAGATCCTAATTTTAAACTCTGCCCTAACAATAACTCTTCTATCTACTAAGAAAACCATTTCTTTAAAAACCATCTGGATGATGATGGCTCTATTATGACTGCCAAAATAGAATTTTCAACATAATGCATTAGTAGATACATGATCATTAGATACATCATCAAAAATCACATACAAAAATCCTCTTCACCTTATTTCTCCCACACATATGGTCAAAGTCTTCTTCCTAGGTGGGCTTAATCCATGGGTCAAATGGGAATCCTGATGAATATGTATGGTGTATGGTGAAAATCTAGTAGTATAATACCTCTCAAGGAAAGCAAACAAGAAGGTTTCAATCAATCTATATTTAAGTGACCCAAGCGAGTTAAAATGGGCTTATTGGGGCATGAAAAACTTTGATAAGCGGACATCTAGACTTGTTTAGGTATGCTTAATACACAAAAACCAATATCATAACTGATGCAAAAATTACTACAAACATCGTAGTGGAGATTTTTATTTCATTACATAGACTTTTAGTCTAGATACTCGATTACAAGGCTACCCAAGCATGGTTCATACCAACGAGTCTAGCTCATCACAAGCATAATGATCGATCAGATCACCATTTGATATACCAAAAGGAACTAGACTTTGACTGCTGATTATCCTTATTACTACCCATAATTGAGTGAATGATGAGGGAGTGATCCAGAAATGCAGCGGGATTAGAAAATTGGGATACCTAACTTATTATAAGGGTCTATTATGATTCTAATGCAATTTCAAAAAGAGATAAAAAAATTTAACTGAAAGCCTTTTTATTTCACATAAATCAAAAGTAGTTTAAAAGCAAAGTCTCAAATTGTCTCCAGTGAAGCCACCACTATGATGCATGCTCTTTCTTTTATTATTACCCGTATCATCCCTAAAACTAAGGGATCATCGAACTCAATGGAAGAAATCTTTGACCTTTAATAGGTCGATCCCACTTTTAGGGTCTGACCAAGTTAAGGTTCCTCCACTTGAGCTGATCTCACAATAGGAAAATGACTCTACCTAATTTACCAATTCCCAAATCTCGTAAGGCAGGAGATGGCATCTCAATGTGTCTTTATCTTATCACTGATGATTAATAGTTGGGGGGCATCAATTTTGCACCATAAGGCTAATTGTAAAAAGTCGCCACCTAATGGAATATTGGGATAGGGGTGTTCCAATCTCGTGAGTCCAAAAATCCAGAGATGGTTTAGAACTTCACTTCTATTTTTACCTTTGATAAATGTGATACAATTGCTTTCAAATTAATCATATTATCTCTTTTCTTACATGCAAGATTAGAGCAAATATAGAAATTAAAAGCACACCTAAGCATTTAAGAATGTGGTAAATTATGGTATAGAATAAAGCGATAAAGACATCCATAAATAGAGTAGTTTATTGTAACCTTTTTTATAAGGACTTTGGTCTTTCCATGTGAGTAGTGAAAAAGCATTTCATTATGAGGGTTTGAAGATAGGAACTTATTAGTCCAAGTTTTATTAAGAAATATCCCATATTATTTAATTATGTATAAGAATTTTTTACATTATTAAAATATAATTTTTACATGTGAGTTTTCTGGACAAGAAATAGGACTTTGATCTAATTTTATTAATAAAAAAATCCCAATTCCTTACTATAAATATTTTTTGTTATGTTTTTCAAATTGTAGTCAAAAGAACCTTTTTATGATAAAGAAAAGGGAGTTGTAGACTTACCTATAGTGCTCGCCCGACTACACTCGCAAAAGAATTATTCGCATAAATAATAATAAAAATAATAACATCGATAATAATGATGACTATTAAAAAGGAAATGAAATAAATAAAAGGGAAAACAAAAGAGAAAATAAAATCTTTAACATATGTTGAGAGATGTGCTGGCACACATTAAAAGACGTACGACCTACTTATTTATTTTTAAAAGGGTGAGAAAGCTCATTTTTTTGGCCATGCATCATGTGACACACAGGTGTGCATCAAGTGATGTATAGTCGTACTAACCAAACAAAAGGCTAGCTTTCCTTTCCTTTTAAAATAAAGTTCTTATCGATAAAAAGATCTAAAAGGGAGCAAAAAGGGATTGTTAAACGCATTAAACAACGTTTAAATTGAATTCTTTTCAAGAAAAATGATTTAAAAAAGGGTAAAAGTGAATTTTACAATGACAACCTAATAATTTGCATCACACGGTAATATACGTCTAAAAAGGATTTCACAACCTAAATCTAAGTAGAAATGAATATATAGCGAATATATAGTAAATATAATGAATGAACAAAAGTTATAAAGATAGTAAAAGTATAAACTATATATTATCAGAAAACCAAATTGAGTAGAAGAAACTTTTTATCTTACCTTCAGTGTACTTACTCGATTAGACTATAGAATATCAAATTTGTGGATCTTTTCATGTTAAAATGATCAAAACTAATTTGGAAAAGCGAAGAACTAAATTCCAAAGAAAGCCTTTTAGACTTTAAAAGCAAACAACCAAAATTTTTGAACCTTTTTCAAAGTGACCGACCAAAACGTTTTGTAAGAAGGATCGTATGATCATGCAAACACAAAAGTTAGCCAACTTGCCTCTAAAAAGTTAACCTATTTTTCCTTGCACGAGTATGTAAACAGGCTAATTGGTCATGTAGCTCAAGTGTTACATATCACTTGCCTGAAAAGATAAGATTCTCTTCTTGCACGGTTATACATCCCTTTGCATAGGTGTGTAAACCCAAAATGGAAAAATTGGCAATGAGTTAAATAATGAGGATATTCTTATAGTGCCCTAAACTTGAGTTGGCTGAAAATATTTTCTAATTTGTGAGCAGTGATTTTGATTCAAGTTAGAAGGGATAAAAATTTATGAGCATTTGATATGCGAAAACCTAACTTTTAGGCTTATGAATTAGTATTTTTACTTAAAATACCTTGAGTAATAAAAAAGAATTAAAATAATGAAATGTTATTAAGATAATAATATAAATAGGAATTAGTCTCCAAAATTCTGGAGATAAGATATTATGGCCACAAGAAAAAAATAAAAATAAAATAGAAAGAAGAGAGAAAAGAGAGGAAGGAATCAGGAAAGAAGCAGGGGGTAGTCTGATCAACAGTGCCACTATCGGTATGCCACTATAATCCCTTTATCGTCGGCCACTGCAACATCATCGTTCCTCCACCATCAATGGTGTCGTACGACATCTTCTCCTCCCTTCCTTACTTTTCTCTCTTTTTGTTGACTCTCATTTCCTTTTTCTCTGATGATCCACGATGGCAGTTGGCAACATGAGTATCACCGATGAGCTCCCGGTGATGAGATGATCCTCTTGGTGCCTTCCTCTTGTCCTCACTCATCGGCAACACATAGATGGGAGAGGGAGGTTGTACACTTATGTATACATATGATATGTGTATACATATGAACTCAGTACACTTATATATGTGTGTGTGTGTGTGTGTGTGTGTGTGTACGTGCGCATGTGTGTGTCAGTATATAGTAATGATAAAAAGGTTATATGTCAATAATGAGAAATTGAGGTTAAATAGACCATATGATTTCAATGAACTCAGTCCTGCGTTTGATTTTTGTTTATCTATCTTGTCAAACCATTCCACTGGACTTTACTGGGGGCAAATATCAAAAGTGAATAAGTAAGTAAAACTTTTAGAAAAATACTCAATTAATTAAAGTAAATAATCATCCATACTGAGGTTAATTGTATATTACATAGTTTGGCATTTAGAGTAGTTGGGAGTATACATACATATACATGATTATGTGTTTGCATGAAATCGAGTGTGAATAATTGGGACTTGATGTTCATGCCTAACTAGTTTTATTTAGTGAACAGTTTATATGAAATAAAGTACCGACCTTGAAACTAACCATTTAATCTTATATAATTTAAAGTAACTAAGTACATTTTTAAGAAATTACTTATATAATTTACATGTAAAGTTTTGGGCTTTATTGCTTATGGTTACATACATTATAAGTTTGGAACGTTTAATTTATATATATAATTTATGATTTTGTACGTTGAAATTTTAAAGTGTTATAAAAGTATTTTTTTAAAAAAATTGTTCAACTGTTGAGATAAATTTGGTAGTCACCACTAAGCTTTAGCTTAACGCGTGATTTCTTTTCTGCACGTAAGTTAAGGACCAAAAAAAATAATCCATAAGTAGGTAAGGTCAGGATTGGCTGCAGCTAGCTATGTCAAAGAATTGGATTGGAGTATGGCAATTAAGTCTAATTATGTTATCATTGTTTTATTTTGGCATGTACATGGATAAATCTTAGTTATGATAATTATTAAAGTTGTGGAAATAGTTGTATGATTGTAGAAGTGTTGCTTTTATATTCTTATTTCATAGGAGGTTGACAATATTTAGGAAAAATTCTGTCAAAATTTTCAGAAAATGAACCATAATTGTGATAATAACAAGGTTTTAAATAGTGAATTTTATAGTTAATATTCTTAAAAGAAATTAAGTCAGGATGTGACATTCGATATCCAGATCTTTTAACTGATCAGGTATAGGGTGTTACAATTCTCCTTATGCACAGAGGTGAAATCCCCTTTCACGGGTGTGCAAGGTTTAAAAGTTGCTAAAAAAGACTTTTAAGCCCCTGATCAATAATATTTTTCATTATTCGACCCTTTGCTACCTTTGAATGCCCGAATGAAGCACAAAAACATTTTAAAGTGTTTTCCAAAAATGTTTCAACATAGAAAGGACCTTATAACCCTTAATCTGCTATCTTTCAAAGAGCAATTTTCCTCATTAGGTAATCCTGACAAAAGCCTTTTTAGGACTCAATGTCTATAATGAGGCATTTAATATTCAAAGGGAAAGGATGCCTTTACCGTGGAACCTGGAGCTGATATTTGTTGTTATGGACATCGAATCTTGAGGTAGCCCGGATGGAAGTTACCCAATAAGGAAGCATTATTCATATTATGGATAGAGAATGAAAACTTTGAGTTTTATTCTTGATTTTCACAAAGTTTTTAAGCTTTTTTATTGAGCTTTATCTTATAGTGTTTTTTACTGTTAAAATTAGCTTTTAATGGTAAAAAGTCACCTTTTTTATTTTGACAGTGTTGGCAGATAGGTTGCACATCTGTCATGATAGATAGGTTGCCCATCCATCGTGATAGACGAGCTGCCCGTCCGTCGCGACAGACTCCTATTTGCCGTGCTATTTTCATATTTTTTTCCATGTTTTTGGCAAGAAAGGAGTATTTTTTTTGAATGATTTTTATCCGAAATTTAATGCAATTCTTGGGGATTATACTAGGGATTTAAGCCTTAAAAATGGGAGTTTTAAGGGATTTAGAATCCTAAAAATGAGAGTTTGAAGGGGACTCAAAGTCTCCCTCAAATAAATAGAAAAATCCTAAGGTTTTTTAGAGGACTCTTCTTTTTCTTCTTCTTCTTTTTCTTCTTCTTCTTCTTCTTCTTCTTCTTCTTCTTCCTCTGTCTTTGGCGGCTAAGAAAAATTTCAATTTTCTTGAGAAATCTAATAAAAGCAACCATTAATTCTTGAAAATAAAAGTTTGATTTTTATCTCTTAAGAATAAAAAGACTCATTTACATATTTTCATAACAACAAAAATATTTTCATTATCTTTTTATCAATTGTAGAGATCAATTGGAGAGAAACTTGAAGCATAATTCTCTAGTCCTCTAAAGAGCAACTGAGGGTAATATTATGTACTTTTCTCTCTCTTAATTTCTATTTTGAATATGTAGTTTATTTAATTTGGATTTTCATTCCATCTTTTATTTTTTTAATGATGAATTAATTGTCATATAAATACGTGAATTAATTTTGTGAAAGTGTTGTTTATTTGTTTTTGTTTTTATGCCATTATTTATTATTGTTATATCTATTCTTGAACATTTCCATACTATTCATGATGCCATGAGCAATTTAAGCATGATTTAATATAAGTAAAATGGCATGTCAGATTTATTTAAATCTCCATTAATGCATAATTAGTTTTCTTTATCAAAATTCTATATTTTGTGGTTAGTTAATTATGTGGCATGTTTTAAATATTTATTTGATTATCATAGTTAGATTTGGTATGATTAGGATATAAATTGTGCATGATTAAGTTAATGATGATTTTTATTTTGAATTTTTTTGTCATTTTTGCATTTATTATCTCATATTTGTTTGATTTACATGTTTGTTATGTTCTTGAATGATATTTCAATTCTATTTTATATGTGCTTATGTTCTATTTACTCCTTCATTTTTATTCTAGTATGCATTTCTTAATATTTGTTATTTATTTATCGTTATTTTTCTTTTATTTGCATTTTTAACCATTTATTGTTCTTTGTTGTTTGTGAGTATTTTAATCTTTATTCATCAGGTTTTAAAGCTTGAAAGGCTGAATACTTTGGAGAATTTCCATGAAAGATATTATTTCTCTTTTGCTTATTTTATTTTATTTATTACTTTTACTTATTTATTTATTATTTGATTATTTGGATGTATTATTATTTTGGGGATGTAATAGGTAGTAAAAAAGATAATTTTTGTATGTTGAATCAAAATTCATTCAAAATAATTTTTATTAATCAAATTGGAATTTTCTTTAAAAAAATAGACCAATGTCCAACTTTTAATCCAAAACTTTACATAATATCATAAAAGATTTTTTGTGAAATATGCATGAGGCAACCAATATTTCCAATGTAAATGAGTACCATGTTTTATGTATGACATTTATTTATTTTTCTTTTATACATTATTATTTTCTTTGTGATGATTTGCTTATGGAATAATTTATGTAGAACTTTATTCTTTTTAATTATTTTCTTATTTGATTGGAATGTTAATTTAGTTCTATTACTTTGCATCATGTGAGAGAGGACAGAGGATTAATTTTAAAACTTAATTATAAATTGGCAACTAACCAAAATGCCTAATAAAAGAGATATCCTGAATACCAGTCTCTGATCAGGCATTAAAATTAGGTCGAGAATCAATTTCCAATGTTCTATTGGATGGCAACTCTATGACATTTACCTCTTTAAGTCCATTTATAGATGCCTTTCATGTGTTGATCATCAACAATAAATTGAACTTAACCTTTTTTTATTATCAAATAGCTATTTTATGATAAAAGTGAGCCTCATCCGATCTCGAGCCCTAAAAGCGGGCCTTTGAGAGTGAACCTTAAAGTGAAAGAAGGTTCCAGCATGCATCACAATGGTGACTCTATTGGGGACTCAAAGAGACCTTGCTTCAAAAAATGTATTGGGTAAGTTGTTTATAATTGGGTTTTGTTACTAATCTTATCTCCTTTCTAAACTGCATTCCCTACATTCATCTTAAAGCCTTAGAATTAAGTTAGGCATCCCTTTTTAGCTCTGGTGCTATCCTGAAGTATGCCCTATGTTCACTCAATATAGGAAGGTGTCAAAGAGACCCGCTAGCTTAAGTCCAGTACCAATTGGTATATAAAATGGTCATCCATCGATCTTTATGTTCATGATGAGCTAGATCTATTAGCAGGGACAATGCTTGGATATCTTTGAAGTTTCATCATCCTTGACTCAAGCCTATGTAATGACAGTAGCAACTTTCCCTAGGTTGTATAACCATAATAAACTTTTGCTTGCTATGTGAAACTTTTTGTATTGACCAAACTCAAAGGGTGCCAGTCAAAAGCTGCCATATCCTAATAGGCCTAATCCAATCTATATAAGTTAATCAAAATGCCTAATGGTCAAAATCCATATGTCTGTACTTTTAATTAGAGAGGTTATGCTATCAATTTTTCATCATGCACCATATGCATCCATTGGATACCCTATTGATTTATAGGCTAAGCCTACCTAGGAAAGAGATTGCATGACCTTTTGTGTAGGAGTAACAAGGTTGGAAGGCTTTGTCTATACTTATGTGTGATTGTGATTAACGCCTAATGAAAATATTCATTGTATTTATATATCACATATATATTATACATCATCATGCATCATTCTAGCCTTCACTTTTTTAGCCATTGTAGACTATTCATCTGAGTGGTTTAGGGGATAGTTACTTTACTAGAGTTAGAAATGGCATATACACCAAAAAGCATGTGATGAGTTGGACAGAAGGCTAGATAGAAAGTTTCAGGAGTTTAAAGAGAGAATGTTGGCCCTGATTATAGGAATATTTCCACCACTTGCTAAAACTCAGTCCATAAATCAGGACACTGCTAGGGGTATTCCCTTAACAGGCGCTAAGCAAGAAAGGGATAGCATACCTGCTCCCTGAATAGGACTTTATAGAATACGAGGAATAGGATGTGCCAATACTAGTAGTGAAGAATGAAAACCCTGGAATAGAAGATGTTGCCCTAAAGAAGTTGAAAGGGAAAATTGAGGTAATGGCTTATCTCCTATCAAATGGAAAGGAACTCAAACCTAAGGATAGAGATTTGGATAGTGAGGAGTTGCTGCCTAAAAGTTTCAAAATGCTTAATTTACCATAAGTTTGATGGTACTTCATCAGCATATGTGAAGGAATACACATTAGTGATGAAGGGAACCACTTTGACTAGAAAGCAAAAGATTAAGTATTTCTACCTTAGTCTGATAGGTCCTGCCATCAATTGGTACCATGGGTTAGATTGCAGGATCAAGAAAGATTAGAAACTAATAACATATGAGTTTATAAAGTAGTATGATTGGAGCATTAGAATGGAGATCACTCTTAAAGATCTAGAGCTTTTATGCCTGAAACCTAAAGAGTCTTTCCATGAATACCTTATCCATTGGAAAAATAGAGTGATGGAGATAAAGCGAAAGTCAGACACCTCTGATTAAATCAGAATCTTCATCAGGAATACAAGTCCATACCTAAAAGATGGATTGAAAATGAAAGGCTTAAAGAATGGGAATCTCTTAAAGACATTTCCATTGAAGCTAAGGGAAAATATTTGGAAGAAATGGATCAAGCTGTGAATTCAAAAAGAAGTAACCATGGAGATAAGTAGAAGAATGAAGACCTAAGTGGGGGTAATGATAAGGCTACAAAAGTTTCAGCCATAAGAACAAAGGGGAATCATTATACCATCATAGGTAAATCACTGTCTTGGTACCTCACTCATTTCAGTAGGCAAAGGAAGTTACAACTATTATTAGCAAAGCCAGCCATAAGCCAAGGGAAGCCTAGACATAGAACTGATTAGTATTGTGCTTATCACCAACACACATGGTATAGAATTGATTACTATTATCCCCTAAGTGATCATATTTAGGATTTAATTGACACTCAATAAGAATTAATCCTAAAGGGGGAGAATTAAATCTTCCTTTACAAGCTCAATGTCATCACCAACCTTGGGGGCATCATCCAAATCAAGATGGAGTCTGAATAGCTTTTTTATGATTTAATAAGAGTCTTTGAACTAAGACAAATTTTTCTTTTTGATTGCATTAATAATATGAACTTTCTTTATGTTTACAATATCTCATTTATTTACATCATGTATGACATTAATCATAATTCATTTCTAGGACATTAATTCTATAAACATTACTCCACTTGATCTCAAGAAAAAAAAAACATCTTGGTTGTATCCATTATGACTCCTAAAGTGAGGTAAATTTGAAAAAAAATAAAAAAATAAAAAAGAGAAAAAAGATATCGCCACTGTATAAGTGTCGAATGCCTTTCTACAAGAGTTGATGGGAAGCAAGCTATGAAGTACCCTTACTATGAACTCGATAGGTCTTTTTTGTTATTCCCTTTTGCAACCATGTCTATGCAAGAAAAGTCTCATATCATGCTCAAAGGCAAGTCTCATCAGGCTATTGGTTTTCTTATGGCAAATGCTAATATCAAGAGAGATACCGTATCACACTAACCATACTGTCCTAAAAGAATGCTTTTTAAACCATTACTCCTAGTTATTTTGGAAAGCATTAAAATTTTGTTATAGGTGTCACTGTTCATTTAAGCCATAGCTAAGAAGACTCCTCAGTAAAAGAACAATACATAAGCTGAAGACATCAAAGGTTATAAAACTGATATTGACAATGAGAAAATGTTGGATAAGAGATGAAACTCCATTGATAATGTAAATTTTGGAAAAATATAGAATATAAATAGATGTTTCGATAAACTTAATGATGGCTTTCCTCACGTTGGTG
>JBBPFJ010000964.1:0-33695 GCA_037975025.1 Excoecaria agallocha
ATTAAAAAATGGTAAGAGATATATAATGAACCGAATGGTTTCGAGAACTCAGTCTTGTATTTGAAATCTCGCTTATCCAACTCGATATGATTCCTCTGGATTATATTAGGGGCAAGTGTAAAAAATGAATAAGTGAATGAAATTTAACTAAAGAACTTTAATAAATAAATAAATAGTTTGTAAGATATGTGTGATGCACACCGGAGCCACACTCATTTTCGAGTTAGGTTTCTTAAGGCCTGCTTTTAGGGTCCAAGACTGGAAAAGGCTCATTATAAATCATAAATTGGCTACTTTGCAATAAAAAGAGATCAAGCCCAAATTATTATTGGTAGTTAACCTCTGAAGGCATCTACTAATGGGTCTAAAAGAGGTAGGTGTTATGGAGTCGCTACCCAACAGGACAATGGGAAATGATTCTCAACATTTTGATGGCCAAACAAAGATTGGTGGTTGGGACATCACTCTTATTAGGCATCTTGGTTACATGTTATTTTATAAATGAGTTTTGAATATTAATCCACTATTCTCTCTTATATGATGCAAAGCTATAGAATTAAATAAACATCCCAAGCAATTAGTAAAAGCAGTAAATAAATCAAACTACTTAAACTTATTACAAAAGCAAATCATTTGAAAATAAAATGACATACATACATACATACATACATACATACATACATACATAAATCGGGGCATTCATTTGGGTTAGGAACCTTAAACACATTTTATAAAAATTCTCTTTTGTCCTTTGTTTGTTTGTTTTTTTTTTTGGATGCAAAATTAGACATTAGTCAAAGTTTTAAAGAAAAAACCAAGTTAATTAATATAAGTCATTTTAGGCGCCTTTTCCTTTTAAACATACACATAAGCCCTTTTTTACTAGCTATTACATCTCCAAAATAAAATGCATCCAAATATATCAAAATAATAAATAATAAGAAAAAATAATAATGAACCAAATAATAAATGAATGAAATAAATGGATGAAATAATCGAATGGGCAAGTGATACAAAATGCCTCACAAAGTCTCCAAAAGCAAATGAAGTTAGATACTCACATAAAACCATAAAAAATAATAAATTATCATTATGAGGAAAATTCAAACAAATAATAAAATACAGAAATGAAGAACACCCATTTAATCATTTATACTGAATCAAAATATATATAGAATAACAAATTAACATTTTGGGGACCAAAGAAATAACATGGATAACAAAAATACATAAACACATGAAATTAAGCCTAAAAATCAGCCATAGATGCCCTTGAAAAGGTGACGAACGGCTATAGCTAAAGGAGGGAGGGGACAAAAAGGAACTCCTGCGATGTCTTGTTTGTCGCATTGACAAACGACCATTTGTAGGAGCTTTTTCCTATCTGTCACTCGTAGCATAGAACCAAAATCTAGAAAAATCACCCAAAGCACTCAAAATCGCAAATAAACCCTTAACACTCAAGTATTAAGGCCTAAAGCATGCCAAACTAAGATTATAACCCTAAATCATACACTAACTATACCAAACCACATCAAAATCCAAAATAGCAAAACAAAATATAAACTTGAAAATACACAACAATTGAGGAAATCATAGTTTAATCATGTCATTATCATGCATATTGATCTAGATTTGTACATCATTAAGTTTAAACATGTAAATCAATAAATCATATCACATAAATACATTTATTTTAATAGCAATTAAACATGATCATGTATGACAATTTCTAGAGAGAGAAAATATAGATAAGGAGCCTAAAATATTACCCTTAAGAGATATTCTAACTTTGAATTTCTTGAAATCCAGATATCCACTACGATTGTGACCTTTGTGCTTCAAAAAAACTAAATGATTTTAGTGTGTATGTGTGTTTGGATCAAAAAAATGTTAGAGAATTTTCTTCTTAAAGAAAGAAAAATCACTTTTTTTCTTCTCCAAGAGTTTTATCTATATTTCCCCTTAAGAAATCCTAATTTCTTTTACTTTTATACCTAGGATAGAGTTGGAGTAAAATTCTAACTCTAACTCTCCAAATCTGGGGAGGAATGTACTTCCAATCTGTTGCAAGGTGAGGGATGGCCAACCCTTCCCTCACTCGGATTCGGTAATATAAAAGGCTGTTTCTTTCATTTTACGTTCAAAACACCATATTTTCCGGCGAATGTTTTCTCTTAATGGTTTTTCAAGCTTTTCTCTTTCGTCTGACGTCCAATTCATGATCTGTTTGTGCCTACGAACTCTTAAAAGCGAGGCATACTTCAAGAATCCTAAATTTCCTATTTTTTCTGTCTGCTATTCTCAAGTAAGTATATTTTAAGAATTTAATATTTTCTTACTTTTTTTTCTTAAGTTAGAATAAAACTTTAGTTTAGTAAACTTTAGTTCTAGGCGTGATGGGTGCGAGCACTTGTTGTTGTGTTAGTACCTCATATATTTTTGTTGTTATACTTTATTGTTAGTTTAGAAATAATATCTTGCAATATAAGTAACATAATATATATGACATTTTGCATGCTACCTTATATATAAGCACTTAAAATCTATAACATGCTATTTATAAGCAGTAATGTACATAAGTTCTAGACTCTTATAGGCATTCTTTTATCTTTGCTATTACATCAAGCATTAATATTGAGAATTTGTATTGTTTAGCGACCTTGATGGTCTGCAGCTTATTGTGTGCTTTTAAAATTGATATTTGTATAAGGAGGCAGTGTCATTCGTAGCTGGAATGCTGCCAAATTTTTTGTCTTATTTCTCAATAAGCGTGAAGTATTAATATCTATATTGTTTGGCAGTCCTAAGGGTTTGTGTTGTGTTGCCATTGCTTTAAATGTATATTTTTGTGCAGGGGGTAGCCATATTCTTATCTAGAATGTCGCCAAAATTTTGTTAAAATCTTTTCGAATAATGTGAAAAATACTATTAGTAGCCATGATGATATTTGTATTGTTTAAATGTGATTTTTTTGTATAGAGGGCAATCATATCCCTAGTTGGAATACTATCAAAATTTATTTCTAGAAAAACAAGCAATTAATGTATCTATTAGGAGACTCAACCTAGACATCAGCTCACCTAAAGTCTTTGCTTAGACATCAGAGATCTCTAGCTATGAGGTTTTCTCTGTATAGATGCCCCAGATCTTCATCTTCTGCCACTCCTTTGCCTTATGGACACTCGAGGGCATCTACATCGATGACAGTTTTGCCATAGGCTCCATCACCTCCTACTCAAGCACCTCTAGTTTTATATGATATATCTAAGAGACTGGCCATGATAGAGGAGACACAGGGGACCATGCTCACAACAATACAGTCTTTGTAGTCGCTACCAACAACTGTATAAACACTATAGACAAAGGTGTAAGGCCTTCGGATAGACATACAGGCTACAAGGTGTAGGTTTGATGAGTCTTTATAGGTAGTGGATAGCTCCCTCACCCAGCTTAGGGATTAGGGCACTCGTATTGAGGCAGAGGCTTTTAGGGCCAGCCAGACAGTGATCGAGACTGATGAGCAGCTGAGGACATCGAGTACCTAAGGGGGGACTTGATGAGGTATTTAGAGAGCCACTCCTGGGCAGTCTTATAGGTGGGGCAAGGATAAGTGAGGCTTATCGATGTGATATCACATATACTCCAGTCGCTGACTTCAGCATTGCCAGGTTTCAGGTTTGTATTCGAGCAGATAGGTGAGCAGCCACCTCCAGCACTTCAAGCTATGTCTTATATTATTTATGCTTTCATTCACTTAGAAGATGAACGAGTGTGAATGCCATGTAATTAATGATAACTTGCAAATAATTATGTCATTATAAAATAAAGGCAATAAACAATAATGATAACAATAACACAATGATGATAATAACAACAAAAATAAAAAGAAGTCAAATTCAATAAGTAGTATATTAACATCCAATGTTTTTTACATCAGGTACTCAGAACCCCACCAAGGGGAAAATATTTACTTCATCAGCAATAATGCCTCGGAGTGAGAAAAACTTCAAATATGAAAATGAAGCTGATATTAAGAGTAAGGAATTGATGAACAAGGGACAACCATAATGGGTTTCACTATCCTAGTGGTATCTCACAAAAATATCCCCAGTGGGTCTAACTCTAGACATTCCAAGGGATTCCTTAGTGTGCGAATGCATGTTTACCAAGGACATCCCCAGTGAAGTATTAACTCAGACAGAATAACCAAATCTCTCAGAAAGAGAAACCAATGGGATAACTCCAACATTCAAGTACGATATGTTATCTTGACTTTGCATGCTGGCAAACTGGCGCTTGTCATGACATGTTTTCAGCAATTTTATTTTGCATGCCCCCAGCGCTAATCAAATGCAACCAACTCAACCTGATTTTGTATGCCACGGGTACTAATCGTGGAAGAACTTTTATTCTTCTCTCAATTCTACATGCCCCAAGTGCTAATTGGATAAGTGAAGACTCGCTGCCTTCGATGGATTTAGTCTCAAGCTATCTCGATTCTACATTCCCCAAGCACCAATCAGACGTATTCAAAAAAACTTGATTCTACATGCCCTAGGCAATAATCAGAGTTAATTAATATCCTGATTCTACATGCCTCAGGTGCTAGTTGGACAATCAACACAGGATTAACACATCAACAAGCTGATATTAAATATCCAAATTTAGGGTTAATGCATCGACAAAATGATGATAACTACCTAATCAAGAGACTCACTACCTCAAAAGGTACGTGATGCAATCAAATAAGATATTTGCTGCCTTAGGTACGTGTCTTTTTCCTTTTACTCTGAATTTTAGCTCACTTTGGGACTAGTGTACTAGCTGTCCAAAATTGGGGGCAACCATAGACATCATGACTCGAGACAGCCTAGATCAGGGTTACCCAATGATGAGGAAATAGTGTATTACTAATAGTGGATTCGGATCTCAAAGCTCCGATTGTGGATTTGTTATTTTCTTTTAAAGATTTTTGTGATTTTCTAAATACTTTCAATCTTTTTTGGGTGTTTTAATAAGATAGGCAAAAAACCCTGATTTTTAACTGTTAGTGATGATAGATGGCCGTCTTTCACCTTAGAGGCGACCTTCTATGGGTCCTCATCTTCAGAAAGGTGTAAATCAAGGGTATTTTAGGAAATCTGGGGTCTACTAATGAGGGACGGTCGTCCCTCAGTCACAGGCACTCATCCCTAGGTCGAAACCTATATTTTTCCTTATTTTCTAAGAATTTCAAAAAGAGGAATGTTTGAGATAAATATCAGGTCTGGATTTTAGGGATTGGATCTCCTAATCTAGCAATTTTTGAGTTATAATCAAATTAAAACTCTCTCTTAGATATAAACCAAAAAATTAGGATTTTGAGGGGGAGGAATCATTATTCTTGGGGAGAAAAAACCATTAAAGAAGGAAGAAAGCCAATTTCTTTCTCTCTCTAAAAGGTTTATGCCTTTGCAATCTTTTTAACCCACAAAACATAAACAAATTTCAGACTTCTTTTAAAAACCAAAAACACGAATCAGAGCAGAGATCTAGACTTCAAAAATCATAAAGTCAGAATATCTCCCGAGGTTAACATTCTAGGCTCATTTATATTTTTGTCTCTCTACCATTTATTCACCCAATTAGATAATAATTTGGATGTTAAATTGGTTCATTTTTTATTGTTGAGACTGAATAATATGCTCACCTTGTTAAAATATGATTCATTTTTGGTTTGTGTGATGTATTAGAGGCATGATTATTAAGAGAAATTCCTTCATTGTTGTTTTGAAGTTTTCTTTTTCAACATGTATATGTGGTGTATTTCCTTAATTTTAATTCAACATAATGTATGTTTTAGTATTTTAATGTGTTTCAGCATGATTTAATGATTAATTATTGCATGTCTAGGGCTAAAAATATTTATTTGCGTATTTATTTGCATTTTTCTTTGTTCTACAACTTTCTATTCTGTTTAAGATGTGAGGGATGAGAAGAAGATGTGAAACAGGATGTCCATCTGCCTTCTTCCTGGCCGTCCATCCCTATATGGTTGGTCGTTCCTTACTCCATTGGGCCATCCCTGGGGTATTTTTTAGGGCTTTTCTATGTATTTTAGCTTTTCTATGTCCTTTATTTTAATTTCTTTTTTTGGCAGTATTTATGTAATATTTAGTTTTTTTTATGTTCATATGTTGTTGTACCTGTGATTAATTTACTTGTGTGTACAAATTCTTTTTTTATTTTCAATGCTAACTAATTTGTTTGTTTTGTTTCTTTCGAGTAACTCATATATTCATGGCCTTGAAGGATATATAACATTTGCATGGGAAGTCATTCTCCTACTTTGGTCGCCTCTTTATCCGAGTTATTTCAATTTTATTTTGATTGGTTCTTATGTTATTTATTTATTTATTTATTTTCTTTTTTTGTGTTTTATTATTTATTTGTATGTATTACTTTTAGGGATGTAATAGGTAGTAATAAATGATTTTTGCTCGTTAAAAGTAAAATCTCATTTAAATCATTTTTACTAATTAACTAGGTTTTCTTTAATAAAAATAGACCAATATCCAATTTTTGAGCCAAAAATACACACAACATAATAAAAGCATTTTTGTAAATATGTATGAGGGAACCAATGTTCCCAAACAAATTGATAGCCTGTTTTATATATGATATTTATTTATGTTTCTTTTCTACATTATTCTTTTCTTTGGGACGATTTGCTTATGTAATAATTTTAAGTAGGATTTTATTTATTGCTTTTGTTTGAATGGGATGTTTACTTAAACTCTATTGCTTGCATCCTGTGAGAGAGGAGAGAGGATTAACTCTAAAACTCCATTATAAAATAACACCTAACCAAGATCCTAATAAGAGGGATGTCCCGAACACCAGACTCTTTTTGGGCATCAAAATAAGGTTGAGATTAAATTCCCAACATTTTGTTGGGTGGCGACTCTATCATAGCTGCCTCTTTGAGTCCACTAGTAGATGCCTTCATGAGTTGACCGTCAGCAATAATTAGGGTTCAATCCTCCTTATTGTGAAATGACCAATTTATGATTAGAAGTAAGCCTCCTCCGATCTTGAGCCCTAAAAGCGGGTCTTTGAGGACAAACCTGGAAATGAAAGGGTGGGCTCCGGCACACGTTACACCACCAAAAAATCTTATGAACTTAACCAAAATTAATCTTCTGAGCATAAACAAATTAAAATGCTCTTAACATTGAATATGCCTAGAATGCACAGAAATTATTACATGAAAATCACTACTGATATAACATTATGAGCTATTCTCCTAACTCTAACATTGCATCTGTCATATTTCACTTTGTGAAACACTTAAGCACGAAACCAAAAATGAATCAACTCACATTGCAACACCAAATAGCACAAAACACAAACTAACAAAATCAAACCAAATCAGACAAACTATCAGCACAAAACAAAAAACTAATAAAACAAAACCAAATAACACACACAAAGATAAGGGAGGAGTGTAGTTCTAAGTTTAGCAAGTCCTTAGCTAGACTTTTAGAACCCTATTACTAATCTCAAAAAGTCATGGTTCCTTCAGCAACCTCCACTTGGCCAATACTTGATATGGCTTAAGCCATCCAGATTTCAGTTTACCTAGAAATAACTTCAACCGATTATTTTATACTATAACCAACATCCCGGGAGTAAATTCCTTTGAATTTAGTCTCTTGTTATGCCACCGCTTCATTTTTTTCTTATAAAGAGCTGTATTGTCATAAGACCATTGTCGAAACTCATCAAGTTCATTAGCTATAAACTTCTTTTTTCTCCTGCACATCTCAAATCAAAGTTTAGCAATTTGTTGCCCAATATGCCTTATGCTCTAATTCGATCGGCTCAGAGAGCTTCATCTAACTTTTGAGACCAATATTTTCTAGCATTATTTACTATTTTTTCTAAGATTGACTTCAGCTCCCTATTAGACACTTCCACTTGCCCATTTGCTTGAGGATGATATGGGGTTGTTATTTTATGCTTAACACCAAATTTTCTAAGCAATGTTCTAAATTGATGGTTGACAAAATGCTTGCCTCCATCACTTATAATAGCCCTTGGTGTCCTGAACCTAGTGAAAATATTCCTCCTAAGGAATTCAAGCACAACTCTAGCATCACATATCCTAGTGGCTACTGCTTCTACCCATTTACTCACATAATTCACAACAACTAGGATATACTCAAATCCACATGAGTTCGAAAATGGCCTTATAAAATCAATGCCCTAAACATAAAAAATTTCAACTTTTAACATATTATTCATAGGCATCTCATCTCTTTTAGATATATTTCCTATCCATTGGCACCTATCGCATAACTCTATAAAAGATTTAACATCAACAAAAAGAGAAGGCCAAAAGAAACCTGATTGTAAAATTTTTTGGACTGTACGGTTTGGTCTATAGTGACCTCCAACCTCTCTTCTATGATATTGTCTCGAGATATCCTCTTGCTCCTCCTCCAAAACACATCTCCTAAGCACTTAATCCAGACATATCTTAATCAAATATGGATCATCCCATAGATAATGCCTTACATCTACTTTTAGCTTCTTCTTCTATTGCCAAGTGAAGTCCTTCGGTAGATAACCTCCTACAAGATAATTAGCAATATTAGCGTACCAAGGAACTGAACCTACATAAGCATGAATAGCACAAATATGTTTATCAAAAATTAAATCATAAATTTTTACCTTTTCTATATAAGCATGATCTAATATAGATAAATGGTCAGCTAAAAAATTTTCAATGCCTTTTTTATCCTTAATTTCCACATCAAATTCCTACAGTAGCCAAACCCATCTAATAAGCCTCGATTTATAATCTTTCTTAGAAAAATGGTGTTGAAGAGCTACATGATTTGACCACACTATGACTTTGGATCCTAAGAGATATGGCCTAAATTTTTCAAAAGAAAAGACTATTGCCAAAAAATTCTTTCTCAGTGGTGGTATAATTCACTTGAGCTCCAGTAAGTGTATGGCTGGCATAGTAGATGGTATGAAAAATCCTCTCCCTCCTCTATCCTAAAACTACTCCTGTATAATCACTAGCATCACACATTATTTTAAATGGTAAAGTCCAATCCGGTGATGCTATAATTGGTGCTGTAATTAACTTTTGCTTCAGCAAATTGAAAGCCTACAAACACTTAGCATCAAAGTTAAACACAACATCTTTAAGAAATAAATTAGAAAATGGTTTTGTAATTTTTGAAAAATCCTTAATAAACCAATGATAGAAGCTAGCATGACCAAGGAAACTCTGAATGCCTTTAACACTCGTAGGGGGAGGTAACTTAGCAATCACATCTATTTTAGCCTTATCTACTTTAATTCCCTTTTTGAATATCTTAAACCCTAAAACTATATCTTCCGTCACCATGAACTAACATTTTTCCTAATTAAGGTCAAGGTTAATTTCTTTACACTTTTTTAAGACTAATGCAAGCTTATTCAAGCAAAGCTCAAAATCATGATCATATAAAGTAAAATCATCCATGAAAACCTCCATGAATTTTTTAATGAAATCATGAAATATGGCCATCATACACCTTTAAAAGGTGGTTGGAGCATTACAAAGACCAAATGGCATTCTTTTATATGCAAATGTGCTATAAGGGCATGTGAATATAGTCTTTTCTTGGTCTTTTTGGGCTATAGGTATTTGTATATATCCTAAATAACCATCTAAAAAATAGCAAAATCTATTCCCAACCAACCTCTCTAACATTTGGTCAATAAAAGGCAAAGAAAAATGATATTTCATAGTGATATTATTCAATCTCCTATAATCTATACACATCCTCCATCCTGTCACTGTATGTGTTGGGATAAGTTCATTTTTCTCATTAGTGACCATAGTCATACCCCCCTTTTTAGGCACACATTTTACTAGACTCACCCAACTGCTATCAGAAATGGGATAAATAATACCTGCATAAAATAGCTTAAGTACCTCCTTTTTTACTACTTCTTGCATAGCTGAATTGAGTTTTATTTGGGATTGCACCACCGACTTAAAGTCACTCTTCATAGGTATCTGGTGTGTATAATAACTGGGATTAATTCCCTTCAAGTCGGATGTCTCCCAACCAATTGCTCTTTTATGCTTCTTCAATACTTCTGCAAGTATCTATTCTTCCAAACCTATCAAAAGTGAAGAAATAATTACTGATTTTGTATTATCTTCTAAAAATACATATTTTATATATGAGGAAAAGGTTTTAAGTTTAGAAATATTTTCTCCCTTAAGAGGGGATGGTTCATCCTCCTTTGTTCTTTTCTCATTATGCTATTTTTCTAACTCTTTTATCAACCCCTCTTCTTTCTTTCCAGTTTCCTCCTTGTTCCTTGAATGCATCAAACAATCTTGTAGTGCATTATTTAACAAAATTTCCTCTTATTTCTCCTCCACACATTCTTGAACACTATCTATAAAGAAAATGGACTTTTCAAAATCATAAGAAGGGTGCTTTATCACCTTATTAACATTAAAAACCATTTCTTCCTCATTAAGTCTCAAATTAACTGTTTGTCCATAAACATCAATCAATGCCTTTGCTGTGTTCAAAAATGACCTTTCCACTATGATTAACACCTTACGGTCCTCTTTCATATCCATTACCATAAAATTAACTAGAAATATAAAATTTTCAACCTTCACCAATAAGTCCTTTATTATGCCCTTTGGTCTTTTCAATGATCTATCCACTAATTATAGTGTCGTTCGGGTTTCCTTGATGTCTCCTAAATTTAAGTTTCTACAAATTGAATAAGGCATCAAGTTTATGCTAGCATCCAAATCACATAATGCATGAGCAACAAAATTTTCCCCTAACTCACATGGAAAAGTAAAACTACCAGGATCCTATAATTTTTAGGAATTTGTTCATTAAGATTGCACTACAATTTTTAAATAATTGAACAGTTCCTACACCCTCCAGCTTTTTCTTATTAGAACATATCTTTTTCATAAACTTAGCATATTTAGGCATGTGTAATAAAGTTTTAGCAAATGATAAAATTACTTGTAACTTTTTAAACATGTCTAAAAATCTAGTTAATTTTTCATTATGCTTTTCCTTCCTAGCTAAAGATGGATAAGGTAACTTAGATTCATCAAGCAAAGTAGAAACAAGTTTTTCCTTACCTTTACTTTTTTCAATAGCAGTAGGTATTTCATTATTAACATCAGGTTTAGTAATACTTACCTCCATTGTTGGTTCCACCAAATATGAAGAATTCTTACCATTTTTAGCTTCTTTCACCTCTTTACCACTTCTCAAGGTGATTTCCTTGGCTTTTTCCTTTGGTTTCCTGTCCAACATTAAATGGAAAAGTGCCATGTGTCCGATTTGAGATAGAATTTGCAAGTTGCCCTACTTGAGTTTCTAATTTCCTAATTAAGGCATCTTGATTTCTCATCTAAATATCCTGAGATTTATACCTAGCATCTTGACTAGCCATAAATGAGGATTGGGTGGTCATAAAACTAGCAAACATTTCCTCTAAGTTAGGTTTTCTATCTTATAGGGGTTGAGGTCTAACTTGAAAACTTAGGGGTTGATATGGTGGGGCTTGATATATGGATGTGTGGTGGGGTTGGGCTTTAGCTTGGTGGGACAGGTGGTTGTTGCTATGGGAAGCTACATTTTGGTTAAAGAGAGCCCGTAGGTTGATTATTAGCTAAAGATGCATGGTTCCCTTCTCTTCATGAAAATTAGGGTGATTTCTCCACCCAAGATTATAGGTATTACTATAAGGGTTCAATACATTCCACTTCTTCTACTAATAAACCTAAACCTTCCTCACTCTTATTTTTTAGTGTTACATGTGTCCCTGTATAAATGTGACTGAGATAAAGATGACATATGTTGAACCTTAAAACCACTTACTTCCTTCTTTAATGACTCTATTTATGCCCTTAGTATGACCACCTCATCTCACTGTGTATAGCTTGCTTTTCTTGTGTGGTTTTTATGTTTGCTGATTGAGTATCATTGGTAGTCATCTCATCAAGTAATTAAAAAGCTTCTTAAGGTACCTTATTCATAAACTTCCACCTGAAGATACATCCAGAAGAGACCTAGTTATCTGATTCACACCTGCATAAAAGTATACATTAATTAATGTACAACAATTTCATGGTGTGGATAGCTTTTGAGAAGTCTCCTAAATCTTTCCCAAGCCTCATAAAATGGCTCCTCATAGAACTGCTAAAATTTGTAAATACTATACCTAATTGTGGTTATTTTGGTGGGTGGGAAGAATCTGACTAAAATTTTTTCCTACATCTGGTTCCATGATCTAATGGATTGACTTGGTAGAATTTGCAACCAGTCCCTTGCTTTACCAATAAGAGTGAAAGGAAACAACTTAAGTCTAATAGCATCTATAGACACATTTGGTATTTGTGCTGTGTCACTAATCTTTAGAAAAATATCCAAATGTTGGGCTAGATCCTCAAAATGTTGATTTCTAAGTAGCATAATGGTCTTGTGTTCCTCATTCCACTATGAGTAACATAGTCTCTAATGGTTCTAGGCCTGAACCCATTCCCTTGGGCTTGGTTATTCATGCATTGCTCCTCTATCAAAGGTGGATCAGCTATAGTTGGGTCAGAGAGAGGGTGGTTATTAAGGTTGTTACATTTATGGTCTTCTAAATTCATATCTATTTCCCTTAATCTCCTAATCTTATGAAATGTTCTCTCAATTTTAGGGTCAATAGGCAAAATTGGATCACCTTATACCATAAACTATTGACACTTGTAAACAATAAAAGAATAAAATTAATAAAAGAAAAAAGAATAAAAAGGAAGAAGAAAGACACAAAAAATTCACTTTAAAATCTAAAAACAAATGCTAATATTTCCCCAACAATGGTGTAAAAACTTAATCGATGTCTAATAAGTGCACTAGATCGGCTAGTAATATAGGGAAATAAGATTAAGACCCTAAATATCATACCTAAGGGAAATTGTGTAAGTGCAAACTTGTTTCAGATTTTAGAATGAACACTATGTGCAAAGAGTAAGAGAAATCGCAAGTTTTGTGATGATGAGAATTTATCAAACTACAAATAGTAACTTAAACAACTAACATAACAAAGCTAAAAAATAATTAAGCAAAAATTTAAGCAGAGAATTCTAAATTTAAACAAAGCAAGTAATGTAAGTTGGTAAAAATCAATAATAGCAACAACTCATGCTAAAGGACTTAGTTAAAAGGAACACAAGTGATTATGCAAAAATGAGTTACATAAAGCCAAATAGATTATTCAAACTAGAATTCTAAGCATTAAATCCACTTATTAAGAACAATTCAACAATTAGCATAAAGATCCAATTTGAAACTCCTAAATATCCATTAAACTCTTTTTCAAGCAAACTTAACTTCAATCTATACTTAGTTAAACTTTTCTTAATCTTAATAAACATTTACTAACATATAATTATCTTTATTTCAGAACATAACCATACATCAAAACCAATGAATTAACCTAAGAACATGCATATCATAGATCATAATTGAAATCAATCATCAACCATTTATTAAATACGTTAATTATTAACTCAATACAACCAGAGATAAGAAATTACTCAAGAACTAAGAAATAATCAAACTTGTATTTAATTAAAGCTCAAACTAAATCATTATAATAAAAGTTTAAGGATTCAAGTATCATTTAGAAAAAGTAAAAGAACTACTCATAGTTCATTTTAAAATAAAAGAAAAATAAATTAAAACAATACAAACACTTAGCATTTTTCCACTGCTCTTGAAGTCTTTATAGAGTCTTCAATTGTATCCTATAAACCCTAAATGCAAAACTAAAATAAACTAAAGCTTTTAATTCATAAAATTCAAGAGTCTCCCAAAATGGTGTTCTTTTTCTGCTTAAATAGCTTAAGACTGAAAGAAATTCGGCGACCAAAGATTCCCAAACCAGAAAAAGTAGGGTCTTATTCCAATTTAACAAAACTAGACTCGACAGATTGAGATTTCACTCTATCGAGTAGGGTTTCACTATCTTGACCCTTGGAGTGACTCGGTATAGTGAGAATTCACTCCACCGAGTGAAACTTTTCTTCATGCCCTGTTCTTTTTACCCTACTCGGTAGAGTGAGATTTCACTCCACCGAGTGGCTACTCTCTGGACTAGACACACGAAACTTTGTCTTCAAAAATCCTTTCAAAGCTGAAATTCCTCTTTTGCCCTTAAAACTTTTCTTTTTCTTCAATTTTATACCTAAAAACATCAATTTATGCAATTAAGTACATGATAAAATAAACTTAACATTTAAACACTAAATTAAATAAATAAACACCAAAATGACACAATAAACACACCAAACACATATTAAAACATAGTATAATTTACGATTATCAATAGTTAACCCATGAAGGCATTTACTAATGGGCCTAAAAAGGTAAGTGTCATAGAGTTGCCACCTAATAGAATGTTGGAAAATAATTTTCGAACTTTTGATGCCCAAACTGAGATTGGTGTTCATGACATCACTCTTAGTAAGCACCTTGGATATGTGTTATTTTATAATTGGATTTTAAATATTAATCTACTTTCCTCTCTCACACAATGCATTTGCAATAAAAAAATTAAACATCACAATCAAGTAAAGAAAGTAGTAAATAAATAATATAATAAACCTATTTAATTATTATAGAGGCAAGTTATCCCAAAGAATAATTCAAGGCAAGATCAATATACATATATAAAATGGACTATCGATTTAATTTGGAAGCATTGGCTTCCTCATGCATTTTTACAAAAAGAAATTTATTACATTGTGTGAATTTGGATTGAAAATTGGACATTGGTCCACATTTTGGAAAAAAATCCAATTTATTTGCTAGAAAACATTTTAAATGTCTTTTTATTTTAACGTGCTTGAAAAACCCTTTTTTACTAACTATTACAACCCCGAAAAATAATACACCTAAAAATCAAATAGATGATAATGGCAAAAGTAAATAAATAAACAAACAACACCATAATAAATAAATGAAATGAAATGAAATAACTAATGAAACTAGAGAGTGGAGATGGTGACCAGTGTGGGAGCATGACTTCCTATGCAAAAAAACATAAGCCCTCCACAGCCATAAATATACCAATTACTCAAAAAAATCACACAAAACAAACAAATTAGTATTTACAACAAAAACTCACAAAATTATTTACACAACCAGAAATAGATTCAGGCATATGATTATACTATACGAAAACAAAAAAAAACACATCAAATAATGTATGAATATTATAATAGACAAATAAATAGTGTAAAAATACATAAAAAAACTTAAAATGTATGAAAAATGCATCAAAGAATACTCAGGGAAAGCTAAAAGAGTGAGGGACGGCCATAAAAGAGCGAGGGACAACCCAAGGAGAAGCAAGGGATGGGACAAAAGAATGGGCCAATGACAACTCGGTGAACGACCATCTACCAGTTCATCTTCCATCCGTCACCCCTAGAATAGAATAGAAAGTGTAGAAGAATGGCAAAAAAGCATAAAATCATACAAACAAGTTTCTAGCCTTAAACATGTAATATTTAAACATCAAATCATATGAAAGCATGTTAGAGATACATAATCATACATTAAATACATTAAAAATTACAAGATTATAGAGTTTACAAATAAAGGAAAAAGCTTTGCATACACAACAATAGATGAACCTCAATAAATCTACCATGCCTCTAGCATATTTAGACGAATTAAAAATGAATCATACTATGATAAAACATGCATATTATTTAGATATAACAATTAAAATGAATCAAATCAATGTTCAATAATCATGAGATCATGTGAATGAATTGAAAAGAGAGAAATTGAGAATGAGCCTAGAATATTACCCTCAGGGGATATTCTGACTCTATAAATTTTGTAGTCCAAATCTCTACTTCGAATTGGGCTCTTTAATTCTCAAAATAAAGTATGAAATTTGTTTTTAATGAGTCTGTATTTGAACAAGAATTGCTAGAGTAAAATACCTTAGAGAGAGAAAGAAATTAATTTTCTTCTTCTCTAATGGTGGCTCTCAAAATAATGATTCCTCCTTTTTTTGAAAACCCTAGATTTTAGTTTTTATACCTAAGGAAAAGTCTTAGTCCAATTCAAACTCAAAAATCCTCAAATATGGAGATAAAATCCCCTAAATCCGAAATAAATCTTAAGAGATAAGCTTTTTCTTTTGAAAATCCAGGGAAACATGGGAAAATTTGGATTTTGATCTAAAGAAGGGCATCCCTCAATGCGGGGCAGTTGTCCCTCATCACTAAACCTAGATTTTCCCCAAAATACCCTAAATAGGAGAGAGGGACCTATAGGCAGGCATCCCTCAGGTGACACACGATCGTCTGTCACCATTGGAAGTCCAAATTAGGATTTTTTTTGGCATATTTTATTAAAACACTTGGAAATATTTGAAAGAATTTAGAAAATTATGAAAAATCTTTAAGAGAAAATGAGAAATCCATGATTAAAACTTCGAGATCCAAATCTGCTGTCATCAATATACTATTTCCTCATCATGAGTAACCTTGATCTAAGCTGCCTCGAGTCACGATGTCTATAGCTACCCCTCAATTTTGGGGAGCTAGTGCACTGTTGCTAAAGTGAGCCAAAATTTAGAGTAAAGAAAGAGGATGCATACATGAGGTAGCGAATCTCTGATTGACTTATCGCTTGAAGTTCCTAATTAGCATCTAAGGCATGCAGAATTAGGGTTTGAGACTAACTCCATTAAAGGCGACGAGTCTCCACTTATCCAATTAGTGCCCGGAGCATGCAAAATTGAGATAAAAAAATTTTTTTGCCCAATTAGCGCCTGGAGTATGTAGAATTAAAGTTTGAGACTAACTCTATTGAAGGCAGCAAGTATCCAAGTATCTAATTAGGGCTTGGGGCATGCAAAATTAAGACAAAAAAGAAGGTTTTGCCTGATTGGTGCCTGGGGTATGTAGAATCAGGGCTTAAAACTAACTCTATTGAAGCTGGTGAGTCTTTATTTGTCTAATTAGTGCTTGGGACATGCAAAATTGAGATAAAAAAAGAAGGTTTTGCCTAATTAGAGCTTCGGGCATGTAGAATCAGGGTTTAAGAATAACTCCATTGAAGGTGACGAGTCTTTACTTGTTCAATTAGCACCTGGGGCATGCAGAATTAGGGCTTTAGCACCTGTGAGATAAAAAGGTGTGATATCAGTGTCTTACAAGTTGAACTTAGATTTCTTGTTATTTTGACTTTGCCATTTTGGTCAACCATGGTAAATTTTATCATTTTCCCAAATATCTTTATTTTTCCCAATTGCCTTATTGTTATTTTGTCTTGTTATTTTTGTCATTATGCCATGCATAATAATAAAGCATATATAAAGCATATCAACAGTCTTATATACATCAAAATGTCCAAAAAAGTTTTTAAACTCCTTAAATACAAAATAAAACTATTATGGCGATTAGGTGCCTGGCGTATGCCATCCCTAATAATGGTAGGAGAGGTATGGATGACCACAATGACACGAGCATGAGGATTAATCGTCTCGAAGATGATGATTGGGAGGTTAAAGGTCTCGATGATGATGATGGTAGACCTAATTGATGATATAGCTACATTACTATGTTAGAAAGGCTCTAGGGGTAGAGACGATGCCTTGAACTGGAACCCCAATACATATCTAGCAAAATGGCATAAAATCTATCCAATCATCATAACTAATCTGTTAACCCCTGTGCTTGGGTAGCTAACGTTGAAGTCTGCTAACTCGTAAAAGCTCTCAATCGGGTCTCATCTCATCAATATGAGTGTTCTGTACATCCCTAGCCTTCCCCATGGCACCTAAGGTCCTTTAACTAACCTCTTCTATTCTGGTAGTATGTTAACTCACATTGGTGATTGAGGCATTCGTCACCTGTAATGTGACCTCAAATCTAGCTCTAATGGGTGCCAATGTCCCTAAGATCCTATCCACATCCTACTGATGTCACTGGATAAGGGTCTGTACAATGAATTCTAATATGTCTACCCTCTGGATCGACTATGTAGGTGTAAGGCCTTTAAGGATCTGTATAGGTTGGGATGGTGATGATGTACTGAAAGTGGAGGCTCCTAGGTGGCCATACGGTGAGAATCTTCTAGTTACCCTAAACGGATGATGGTTGTGGTCGAATAAGATACTGTAGAGGTACTAGAGGGAGAGGTAATTCCATTGAACAAGTCATTCCAATCCACTCGCATGTCCATCTCATAGTCCATGTTTATTTTTTCCCCCTGGGGTTGCTGTGGCTCATCCTGCTAGAGAGTATGATTAGGCTAAACTGGCAATGTTAGAGGTGGCTGATCCTAGTCCTCAACCTTTACCGGTAATAGGATCCAATCTATATCTCTCTTTGGTCTTTAGGACTATTAGTAACCTATATTATCCCTCCCATCCTGAATTGGCTCAACCATCCTTATGCTAAAGGTGGCCTGTATATCCACAAAGATATCTTCCTAGAGTGCCTAACCAAAGGTTCCCTCATCTATGTTAGAGAGTATGCCTTAGAGCTCATGTAGAAAGGGATGTATATCATATATATAAACTCATTTTATTTATGAAGGCAACATTCATTTATTAATATCATATTTAAATGCATGTGTTTGTTTATCTTAAATTAATAAATAAAGTAGTTGATATTATAAACACAGTACAAAGGCAATCATGAAAAAGTTCATGATATGAGATGTCTATTGCATACAAATGTGATAATATCTAAATATCCCTAGTCACAGTATTAATAACATAAGACATTATTAATATGGATAGACTAGCCCATGTTATGCTTCTTGAAAGGTTCAAGCAACGGTTCTCATAGTTGTGATTATGAGAGATGATCAAAGCTAACATGTGGATGCTTGTTAGAAGAACAAGTTCATTAGAGACCTACAAGGAGAATCCTTATAAGGATATTAAATCTATGTTAGCAAGGAATCTCTTCATAGTAGTGGTGCAAATATCCTTAGACTTGAGATCACCAAAGTTATCTTAAGTAGTAAGTGACATACTTTGACTCCATAATTGCTTACCTCCAACCGGGGGTGAATATAGTTAGGAAATTGGATATATCATGACCTACTTGAAGGTAGTTGAGTATCGATAAAGGATTCACCATTCTAGATTTATTAAAGGATGTTATCTCTCATGATTCTATAATTGCCTTATTTAGAGAATCTCTGGCTAGAGTAGGATGCCAATGTGGATAGGGATCCATAAGGAGCATTTCAGGAACAATGGTTAAATTAATAAAACATACATATTTAGGTTCATATGAGTTGACATAAATTCATACTTAGAACCTAAATGAGATAAGTGTGGTGAAAGGAGTAATTGCATGGTAATTATTTTATGGAACGGTATAGTCAAAACCACTTAACTTTCCTAATATTTGGGTGGTTATGATGCCTAGCTAGAGGCCGTTTATGATTTGTATAATATTGTATCATAAATATCAATTGGGGATTGATGAAATGGTTAGTTTAAATCATAAGAGTCATAGTTTAACTAGGAATCTTGGTAAAGAGTCCTAATTTGAGTAGAACTCTTAATTACTTATAATACTACCAACATGGGCAGAAACACAACAGGTCATACACATATAGAGTAAAGGATAAAATGGTAAAATAATAAGGATAATAATATTTGATATTATTATGGGAGAAGAAAAATAAATAAGAAAATAATTAATTAAAAAGTTTAATTAATTATGCATACATAGAAAAGTTTGCGGAGCTTTTTTTTGGAAATGTTTTGCAATAATGGAACTAATTAAAATATTGTATTTTATAATTAAATATTATTGGACTATAAATTTTATAGGGCTGAAATAATGTTAATAGGTCTATTGAAGAAATAATTATTGGTCCAGAAGATTAGTTTCTACGCAAAAGCCCTTAGAGGAAGGCTTCCACACACAACCTAGACAGAAGGCCTTAGAGGCCTAATTTTTAAACTAAAACAAATTAAATATGTTTCATAAGTGTTATGGAGACAATATATTTAATGTGGTTAGATTTGGATAATTAAATACAAGTATATGCATAAGGGCCCATTTTATGGGTTATATACAAGGTCTTTTATGAAAGGGCCTAAAATTGGATTTAATTAGGCCCAAATTAATTAATCAAATTCTAGCAGCCCATTTAATATTTCTCCAGAATTTTAAATGACCTAATTCCATTAGGAGTGGATTTTTTAACCTACATATAAAATCCTAACATAAATGGGATTTAGGTTAAGTGTCTTTTTAATCTTTTTCTCCCTCCCAAGCTGCCACCCCTTGCTAGCATCAAGGGAATTTTGACCTCCTTGTATTGTCATTAGATTTGGCTCATTTGGTTCTTCTCTAGTGTAGATCACGATTAGAGGTGTTCAAGTTTGGACACTATGGTTTGCGACAACCCAGTGAGAAGAAAAATCAACTGTTTAACAACACTTCAAGATGATTTTCTTTATTCTCATTGATATATATTGTATATTCATGCCAAGATCTGTAATATTGGTTAAAAATTTTATTTTTTGCTTATGCATGTACTGTATGTAACTGATCTATTTCCAACAGTTTGCCCCCAAGTCCAATAGTAGGCAAGTCACCACTTATCCAATACATATTTGTAAGGCCCCCCCCCCCCCTTGTAATGCCCTACACCTGTTCTGGTATACAAACCGGATACGGATGTCACAAACTAATCTACACTTTAAATATCACTAGATCAATATAATTTATACTTAAACTCACCTTCAAATTCTTATCCAAAATTTTTCTAAAAATTTCGGTAGAACCTCCCCTAATTAATCACAACCTCTTATAAACAAAATTAAAAAAAAAAACATCACTTCTAAAATCAATCACAAAGTCCCACATCCTCAATCAAACTCCTACACAAAAATTTTTCCCATCCTCTTTAAAATAGTCAAGCCAATCTACCTGTCACTATACTAGTAGTTCCATATTCAAATATTTTGGTCTCAATATTGTCTGCACAAAAATATTATCACATGTCTAAGCTAACATCACAGTATTGAATTTTAACTAAATACTTACAAATCTATACTTAAATTATACAATTTAAATACCTATTTACATGCCAAAGTTTCAAAATACAAAAATAATATAAGTAATTTAATCTTTATCCTTGATTATCACCATCCTAGCTATAACAACCTATGAAGATTTCTTTCCTTTGTGTTGAGAAGTCTAAATGTCGAATCAACCTACGATTGGAAAAGAAAAACCACATGCTAAGCTAAAAGCTTAGTGGTGACTACCAAATTTTATTTCTTAATGGAAAAGTATTAATATTTTTTAACACACTTACCAATTTATCAGATAAATTTATCAATTTCATACACATTTACCAGTTCTGAATACACATAGGGATTTTAAGTTCTTGATTATGATGCAAACAATAACCAAGCAGTTAAAAGAATAAGACTTCATTTTCAATTCCATTACCACACATTAATTATTACTTACTTTTATAATCAATAAGACATAGTTTTACCATAGTATCTAATTATGTTTATCTCAGTCTATGAGTTATTCTAGTATATATTATATTATACTTGGTATCAACATATGTGCACGTATATCATGCTTCAACAACTACTTATACTCAATATAAACATCATAACATACATAATTTCATACATCTGGTTTGTGAATCACATATATTATTGTTTCAGATAACATTTCATAGTTTAATTGTATCAAATTATCAGACATAATTGAACAAGTTTTCTTTAACTTACTCTCACACACACCTATATATATATTTCTATTCCTCATATTATTTAATATTCGAGTAAGTCATCACATTCATAATAAATTCATAATGTCATATCAATACCTAAATTCTCATTACAGCATTCAAATAATGAGTACATTATGTTTTATTAAATATTTCATAGGTTAGTTTTACTCGTATTTATAACATTGCTAATACTTTAATTATCCTTTTAACTCTATTTACGTAAATTATTTATGATTTTGCCGCTAGTTATCAACAGTAGACCACCACTAGATTGGATAAACGAAACAGAATATCCCATACATTGAAGGGACCATACCACTAAGATATGATGTTCTACTCCAGTATAATATCAGAATGTGCCGGCTAATATCAATCCCATCATATCAGTCCCATAAAGTTACAATACCCATATCAGAAACAGTAACAGAATAAAAAATCCATGAGGTAAGTACCCCTATGGCTAGGCATACTATCCTAAGGTCCTAGTTACCCACTGAACACTAAGGGCATTCAAATATTTCGGTATCCTTCTATTTTATACCGTTATTTATTCTTAGTACAATATATCAATTTCGTTATGCCGTAAACCGTTCCCATATAAACTTGATACTTGATAATTCTTACATATATGTGTTTAATGCTATAACATAACCCACATAAATCAAGCATTCCTTTAGATCATAATGTATTCAATTTATATTTTCACATTTTAATTATTTTGATCACAATGTATTACTCACTTTATGCCGCAATTTATTTTCATACAAGCTTAATATTTAATGATACTTCACATTTTTGCATGTAATTTCAATGAAATATAATTAAACCATACCACTTAATGCCAAGAACACCAAAATGCTTAACTTTGCCATTTTTCAATGGATTGATTATCAAGTATGATTCTTGTATCCGATATCTTGTCTAAGTTACATTACTAGAAAATTGCAATTTAGCAACGAAAAAAGTCAATTTTTTGTTGCTAATCAAAATTTGCAACGGAAATTACCAACGAAAATTTCGGTTGCTAATTCGGCGATTGCTATTTTTAGCAATGGATATTTAATTCCGTTGCTAAATTTAGCAACAGAATAAAAATTCCATTGCTAAAAATAGCACCACAAGATTCGGTGACTTGGACAAATTTAGCAACGGAATATAAACTTCCATTGCTAAATTTAGAAACGGATATTGATTTTCGTTGCTAAAATTAGCAACGGTAAAATATATTCTGTTGCTATTTTAGCAACGGAATTCATTTTCCGTTGCTAAATTCACCCATAAGTAAAAAAATTAATGACGGTTCTGTCCGTCGCCAATCCGTCGCTAAACATTATTAAAGTTTTTTAATATCAGAAAACCATTATTTCATCAGGCTAGTTACTTGCTGCATATGTCTAACCAAATATTAACTCAACTGCTTAATATATATATCTCTAATGACTCAACAATATGACATAAGGAAGCTGATAGCAATTGAATGTTTAATTTAAATTATATATGATTTTGATGGATTAGGAGCAATTAAGCATGGAAGATGACAATCTTATTTCCTAACAAAAGCCCATGTTAAAGCTAATAAAAATGCTTCTCCGGCAAGAGAAACGGAGCACATAACCTACAACCAAGAGAACATGGCCTGCTACAATTCTTAAAAAAAGAATTGGTCTATCTAACAACAACAAAAACATATTATAATCTAGAGACAACATAACCACTATCAAGGAACATAGCTTCAACATCAAAATCCCAAGTTGCAATATATGTAGTTCTGGCCAATGAGGGCTAACAGTCAACTTGTAATCTCAAAATTAAAATCACTTTTCAAAAAATAATAATAATAATAATTTTATGACAAAATAGTTTAGAGAATTCATCCAATAATCTGATACTTTTGGTATGCAAACATGCGCACCGCTTGATATATCTTTTAATTTACAGCCATTTAATTTTTTTATTGTCAAAAAAAAATGAGTGAACATTTTTTCTTAACACTTAACAGTAAGAAATGCAACAATTTTTTTTAAAAAAACTATCACAATGTTTAGTGGTTGCTACAATATAAAAATTCTAGCGAAACTAAAAGCCAAATTAATCTAATATATTTTTATTATATAAATAAATTTTATTTATATTAATTACAAATACATAGTCAGCTTCCATAAATTATCTCATAAATTAAAGTATCTATAAATTTTTAATCAATGATATTAATCAGTCATTAGGAGGCATATTTAGGCAGGGATTTAATAAGGGGAAAAAAGGGAAAAACTGAAGTGCCAAAACGCAGCATCCAGGGTCCAGAATCAGCCAAAACCCTGAAACAATCCCAAGTAAACCCTAAAATAAACACTAACCGTTCAATCGAAGCACATCCAACGTATAAAAGTCGCTCTTGTTTCCCTGTCCAAACTCCATTGAAGCTAGGGTTTGCAGAGAGCGCCGACCACCGAGTTCCCTAGATATTCGGCTTTGCGCCCATCCTTCACCTGCTTTTCTTCTCAAATATCAAAAGAAATCTCAGAAAATAAAATTTAAAACACATAGAGAAAAATTAAATTAGAAATTATATACAAAACTAGACTAGCCAGAAACGAAAGCCTCATGCTTTCCAATAAAAGATAAATTAAAACAAACAGACGCAACCCATCTTTGCAGAAGAAACCAAGAGAGAGAGAGACCTGAGATAAGATTACAAAGTCGAAGAGGGAGAATATGGAGGAGAAGAGGAGACACTCGAGATTGAAAATGAATTTTTTTTATTTTATTCTGTGTATTTATGGAATGGCGAATTTGAATGTTAGAAAAGAAAGGGCGGTTCAATTTAGGTGGGAAACATGAAAATGCAATTTCAATTTGCCCTAAAATGTGAATATTTGTTCTTTCCTTTTCTTGTTATTTTTAGTCTCAAAATTCCATTAACGAATTTCAGATTTTATTTATTTTATTTTATTTTTATAATTTTAATCTAAACTTGTGCAATATCAAACTGAAATCAAAAATCGAACCCAAAGGTAGAAAATTTTATCTATTTTGTTAGACTTTTTCAATTTGCAATTATTAAAATAAAGTTTATTTTAATCAATTCAATTTTTAAAAATCTAAAATCAACAAAATTAAACCGGCTAATTTTTTTTTAAAAAGGGTTTAATTTTAGATTTATTATTATATATGTATATTTATATTTTAATATTTATAAATTGATATAAACTGAAAGAAATAATTGAACCAAACTTTAAAAATTGGATTCAATTACTAAAATGATGTGGGTCCATATTTTGTTTTAGCCATTGGATTCAGAATCCAACCAATCAAGTGTAGGTTGCTATGTGTAATATAAATTGCTATATAATTAATAAAAACAAATTAGAAAGTCTTGTATAGATATGAGTTGGAGTTGGAGTACAGATATAGATAGAGATACTTCAACTAAAATCAACAAGTAATTATGCGTCTTTAACAAAATGGATAATATCTTATTATCTGAAATCAAATCAAAGCAATCAATTAAAATATAAAAAATACCTAAATGCCCTTAAAATAGCAACAAAAAATAGCAACAGAATTTAAATTCCATTGCTATTTTAGCAATCGAAAATAAATTCGGTTGCTATTTAGCAACGGAATTCTATTTCGATTGCTAAATAGCAACAAAATTCTATTTCAGTTGCTATTTTAGCAACGGAATATAAATTTCGTTGCTATTTTAGCAACCGAATATTAATTCGGTTGCTATTTTTCATTGAAAATAAAAATTAGCAACGAATTCTATTTTGGTTGCTATTTAGCAACGAAATTTATTTTCAATGTTTCCGTTGCTATGTAGCAATCGAAATAGAATTTCGTTGCTAAATAGCAACCGAATATATTTTCGTTTGCTAAAATAGCAATGGAATTTAAATTTCGTTGCTATTTAGCAACCGAAATATAATTCCGTTGCTAAAATAGCAACGAAATTTAAATTCCGTTGCTATTTTTCGTTCAAATTTTTTCCGTCATCTTTTGGCGCCTTAATTAGCAAAGGAATAGTGATTCCGTTGCTAATTTTCGTTGCTAGATTTTGGTGCCAAAAATTCCCTCCACTTTTAGCAACGGAAGATAACCAAAAATTTTTCCGTTGCTAAATCTACAAAGCTTAACCAATACTAGCAACGAAATTTATTTTTCGTTGCTAAATAGCAACAGAATAAATTTTTCATTGCTAATTTAGCAACAGAATAATTTTCGTTGCTATTTTTCCGTTGCTATTTCCAGATTTTCTTGTAGTATTATGCACTCATAATAATTTTTGAATATGTAGTCTAATCTAATTCATACAATTATCCCCAAGACATCATTTGAAATAGATTACACATTTTCATTTCTATAAACATCATATAAAATAAATTATCTTACTATAATTACCAATCCACCAAGAGAATACATGAACAATAAAGTTAACAAGTCAATTTGAAGCGCATTCATATAATTAGAACAAATCCAGTGTACCAACTTCTTAACCCATCTGAGTGAATAATATAAACTAGTTGGTTAGTTTAAGAAATAAATTCACACTAATTTTTTCCTTATAGTTTAGACTCATGTTCCATCATATGACGAATGCATATAATCAAATTTAGTAAACACTAATAGCAATACATGCCCTTATTATCATCATAATTCCTTAAAAGAAAATGGTAACTCACAATAATAAGATATGGCCAAGCAAGAACTGAGCATAGCGACGCAATTAAAGAAACAACATCTTTTAAATTTTACACTAGGCCAAAATTAATAATATTAAACTGTCCAACTACATTAAAACCAACTCAAATAAACTTTATATTGCATTAACACACCAAAATTAAGTCGGTTTGCTGCTTGTATATTTGCATCGTATCTTTACCCAAATCTTTAAGGGAATTTCATTAGTTCCTCATATTCTTCAATTAAGTCATAAAAGGTACCTTCTACTTTAAGTCTAAACATATATACTTATATATATATAACTCTGAAATTTTATATCTTAATTAGCCCCCTTCCAATTTATTAGATGTAAAGTATTCATAATCATTGGTCAATTAGTTCAGTGTTCAATAAATTAAATTTTCAACCTAATATGCGATTAAGTTCAAATAAACTTATAATTACATTTCATCATCTTGATTAGGAGCCCACAATAGTTCTTTTATTGAATTTCGATTACATCATGTTCTTAAATTAGAACTTATGCTCTTGCTTATTGTACCTACAAGCATAAAATATGAGGTACCAATAATCCAATTAATTCTCATGTTAATTCGTTAAACAGTTCTTAGCATATCAAATAGTTTCTTCTATTATTAAGAATTTAGTAATATTAATTGATTAATTCTTTATTTAAACACATAAGAACTTCTACCTCGGGTATACATCTAATTGTTCCATTCTTAACATACTTAGTACAACTCTGTTACTACATAAATTATTGTTACAATATCAATAACCTTAACTTATGATTCCATCAAGCATCTTTGTTTCTATCAACAATTCTTTAGTTATTAAACAACATTACTAACTATATGTACAATTTAACTCATTAATCCATAAATAATTTAACCAAAATAATAAAACCACATCAATTTAACTATAAAATCTATTAATTGCATAGTTTATCTCGTTACTTCAATAGACAATTTAATCCTCAACCACATATAAGCTCAACAATTAAAATTTATAAATCACACTGTAATTAAGCTTCTCAAAACCACCAATTTACCACACTTAACAAATACTTAGTCTCAAATTTAACAAAATAGAGAAATTAAAACAATAATAATAAATATTCCTTTCATTAAAACTATCAACTTAATTCATTTAAAAGATCAACCATAGTCACTTAATTTGAAAGAAATCAACCCAAATCTTTAATCATTAATTCAACATTTAATTACTAAAATTATAGAGATAAATTTGGTAGTCACATACCTATTTCTTTCGATTTTAGTATTTTTTTATCATTTTGTTTGCACCTAAGCTCGTCGGATTGTCGCCAGAATTTCATCAGAGCTTCGTCGGTGATGACTTACTGCCACCATGATAGATGCCAAAACTCTAAAGGCCCATTTTCGAGATCCCACGCTCCATCTCCATTGGATTTAATTGGAATTCCCCCAAAATAGCTGGCGGTCTCCCTTGTATGATCTAGCAAATCATCGATGAGTGAAGGAGATCAAAAGGTAGCAGGGTGTTCATCTCGTCGCGAGGAGTCATCCGATGGTGGCCATGTTTCCGTCGGCCATCTTGGCTTATCGGAATGAAGGGGAAAAACTTCGATTTTTGTAAGGAAGAAAGTAAAAACATCACTGTGAATAGAAGGGCAAGCCAGCGATAAAAAACCAGCAGTGGCAATGGAGAAAGGGCTGGTGATTCTGCTGTTGGTCGGTGACGTAGGTGGCAGCGGTACTTCCTTCTCCCATTCCCAATCTCCTCCCTCCTACCTTTTTTTTACCCCCTTAAAATGAGTGGCTCTCATTTCCTCCAAGGAATTTTTTAGAAATTCTAGAAATTGCATGGTCTCCTGTTAGTAATATTAGTATTATTATTAGTCAATAAAAATTTTAAATCTTACTATCTTAGTGATTTTAATGACTATCATACTTTTATTTGTTTTAGTTCTTTATTATAAATTCTTAAATTTTGTTTTAAATTCAAATTACAAATTTTTAAAACCTTGAAATTTTTTTTCAAACTTATTTTATATCTTTAATAAATTAGTCCTTACAAACTGGTATCAAAAGTACTGTTCCCATATTAAAATGTATTCGCAGGCAATTAAATTCTTGGGGTGTTATAGGCCTGTTGTGTGACTACCCAAAGTAATGTGGAGAGGATCTCATATGTGATGTCGGTCCTTCTCCAAGTATATATGGCCCATAGATAGATGATGTTGACTACATTCACTAACCCAGGACTGTTGGTACGATCAATAAATGAGGTAGATAAGACCCTCTGGATGTATCTGAATGCTTGCATGGCTAGCCTTATGCTCTTGACCATGTATAGATTGTACGTGGCCCTAAAAAGGGTAATGGCTATCCAGTGCTTCCTCACAACTCCCCTCTTCAAGGTCAAGACATCTATATCCATAAACAGTCCTACAGCCTCTATGAAGCGGTGTCACATAATACTATAATGAATGTCTCACACTCTAAATCGAACCACTTCTTCCTTCATATCAGATCTCTGAAAGCCTCACAGTGTTAGTGCTTTTCATATTTTTTGCAAAAATAAGACATATGAAAAATATATGTGCAATGCATGGGGGATGCAAAAGACTCATTAAGGCAATCCAAAGGTGGCAAGCAACCAGGATATGAATTTCTTATGAGGGATGGTCATTTATCATGCCTTTTCGATAGCTTGATTTTTCTTGGTCTTTTGTTCCTTTGACCCTTCAAAGCAAGCTCTCTTCTAGGTGTTCCTCTTTCTTTCTTCTTTTCTTTCTTATTCTTCCTTTTCAATTCATAGTCATTATTTTTGGCATTTTAACTTCTTGAATATTGCTGCCAAGTTGAATCCTGCCATAATGAGACTACATAGACTACTAGATGACTCAAAAACTTTAGAAAACCCTAATCTGACCCCTTACTCAAGCTTAAGGTTCTTGTGGAGAGTAAAGACATACAAGACCTTGATTTTCTCTACCACTCATCATTAAGACCCACAATTCCATATCTTCATGTTCACTCATCAAGAATCATGTGCACTAGCTAAGAAGTTTGCTGAGATCATTGAAGTTAGGTTGGCACCGGGCATTATTCCTTATTTAACTTAGTGTGTCTTTGACGTCTTGAGGGAAGTGATAATAACTTTGAGTGTTCTTCCCTCTGAGGTCAAAGGATTAGCTTTTCAGGATGACATCCTCTCACTAAAGTGGTTAATTAATGTCGTAGATGATTTCTCTGATGTGCCTACCTTCTAAACCGGTGTCATTCAATCATACAGCTTTGTTTGATGTCTGATATCATCCATAGACGATTAGGTAGGATATCATGGGTTATTCAACATTGTGGATGGCATGTGCAAAGGGTTCACTCCATTCCCCTTAATTTTGGCAAGGAGCATCGAGTGACAGACTATCATCTACCGATTCATGTTCTCGTCTGTCAACCCTGAAATAGAACATAAAGTGCAAAAGAATGGTAAAAAAGTAGAAAATCATACAAATGAGTTTCTAGCCCTAAACATGCAATATTTAAACATCAAATCATAAGCATGTTAGAGAGTTTACAAATAAAGGAAAAACCTTTGCATACACAGCAATAGAGGAACCTTAATAAATCTACCATACCTCTAGCATATTCAAAAGAATTAAAAATGAATCATACTATGATAAAACATACATATTATTGAGATATAACAATTAAAATGAATCAAATCAATGTTCAATAATCATAAGATCATGTGAATGAATTAGAGAGAGAGAAAGCGAGAATGAGCCTAAAATATTACCCTAAGGAGATATTCTAACTCTATGAATTTTGTAGTCTAAATATCTACTTTGAATTAGGCTCTTTGATTCTCAAAAGAAAGTATGAAATTCATTTTGAATGAATGTGTGTTTGAATAAGAATTGCTAGAGTAAAATATCTCAGAGAGAGAAAGAAATTAATTTTCTTCTTCTCTAATGGTGGCTCTCAAAATAATGATTCATCCTTTTTTTGAAAACCCTAAATTTTATTTTTTATACCTAAGGAAGAGTTTTAGTCTAATTCAAATGCAAAAATCCTCAAATATGGAGATAAAATCCCCTAAATTCGGAATAAATCTTAAGAGATAAACTTCCTCTTTTTAAAATCTATGAAAACGTGGGAAAATTTAGGTTTCAAGCCAGAGATAGGTGTCCCTCAATGATAGGCGACTGTCCCTCATCTCTAAACCCAGCTTTTCCCCAAAATACCCTACACAGGAGAGAGGGGCCCACAGACAGGCATCTCTCAGGTGACAGACATGTTAGAGATTATCGGTTACATGCATCTCATACATAAGCGGAATTTAAAATTTTTAACCAATATGTCTGATCTTGCCATGAATTTACAATATACATATTAATGAGAATAAGAAAAATCACCTTTGATTTTTTTTGTACAGTTGATTTTCCTTCGCACCGGGTTGTCGCAAACCACAGTGTCCCAAATTGAACACCTCTAATGAGTAATCCACACTAGAGAATGATAGAATGAACCAACAATTGGTAGAAAAAAAGGGGTTGGCCGAAAATCCCTTGAGCTAGCAAAGGGAAGTGGCAGCTAGGGTTTTTAGAAGGAGAGAAAAAACTATTTTTCTTAATTGTTCACTTAACCCTAATTTTCACATCACTTGGATTTTTATAGTTAGGTTAAAAATCCAACTTCATAATGTGATTGGGCTCTTTAAAATTGCTGGAGAATTATTAATTGGGCTTCTGGAATTATTTATAATTATTTGGGCTCAATTAAATCCAATTTAAGCCCTTTCATAAAAGACTATGCACAAAACCCACAAACTAGGCCTTTGTACATATACTTGGATTTAATTACCCAAATGAATTTAAAATCCAACCAAATTAAATATGTAGGCTCCATAAAACTTATGTAACATATTTAATTTATTTTGGTCCAAGAAATAGGCCTCTAAGGCCTTCTGTTTTGGAGTTGGTGTGTGGCCCTTCTTCAAGAGGGCTTCTGTGCCAACTTCATTTCTTTGGCCCTTTATAATTCCTCCAATGGACCTATTAATTATTATATCAGCCCTATAACACTTATAGTCCAATAATAATTATTTATGAAATACATTATTTCAATTAGGTCCAATTTTACAGAACATTTCTTAAAAGTTCCATGAACAATTTTACTTGATCATAATTAATTAAACTCTTTAATTAATCATTATCTTATTCACTTCTCTATCCCCATAATAATATCAAATATTATTATCCTTGTCATTTTATCATTTTATCCTTTTCTCTATATTTGTGTGACCTATTGGGTCCATGTTGGCAGTATAATGTGCAATTGTGAGTTCTATTCAAAACTCACATGATTTAAACTCCTTTAAATAATTTAAAAATCCCTATTGATATTCTTGATACATCATTATACAAGTCATGATTGGCCTCTAGCTAGGCATCATGACTACCCAAATGTCAGGAAATTCAAGTGGTTTGACTATACCCTTCCATAGAAACAGTTACCATGCAATTACTCCGTTCACCACTCTTATCTCAATTAGATTCTGAGTATGGATTTCTATCAACTCATATAAATTCAATTATGTATGTTCTATTAATTTAACCATTGTTCCTAAAATGCCCTCCATGGATCTCTATCCATCTTGGCATATTACTCTGGCCAGAGATTCTCTGAACAAGGCAATTATAGAATCATGCGAGATAACTTCCCTTATTAAATATGGGATGGTGAATCCTTTGTCAATCACTCAACTATCTTCAAGTAGGTCATGATATACCCAATCTCCTAACTATGTTCACTCCCAGTTGGAAGTCATCAATTATGGAGTCAAAATATACCACTTGCTACTTAAGATAACTTTGGTGATCTCAAGTCTAAGGATACTTGCACAACCACTATGAAGAGATTCCTCACTGACATAGATTTAATATCCATGTGAGGATTCTCTATGCAGGTCTCCAATGAACTTGTTCTTCTAACAAGCATCCATATGTTAGCTTTGATTATCTTCCATAATCACAGTTATGAGAACCACTGCTTGAACCATTCAAGAAGCATAACGAGTGCTAGTTTGTCCGAATTAACAATGTCCTATCTTGTTAATCTATGACTAGGGATATTTAGATATTAACACATTTGCATGCAATAGATACCTCATATCATGAAAACTTTCATGATTGTCTTTGCACTGTGTTTATAATATCAAGGACTTCATTTATTAATTTAAGATTTACAAACTCATGTATTTAAACATAGCATTAATAAATGAATAATGCATTTTATTAAGAATATAAATTCATACATATGAAATTTATCCCTTTTACATGGACTCTAGGGCATACTCTCTAATAAGACGGCCGTCTATCACCACTAGAATTCCAAATTAGGGTTTTTTTTGCATATTTTATTAAAACACTTAGAAATATTTGAAAGCATTTAGAAAATCATGAAAAATCTTTAAGAGAAAATGAGAAATTAATGATTGGAGCTTTGAGATCTGAATTTGTTGTTAGCAATATACTATTTTCTCATCATCGAGCAATCCTGATCTAGCTTGCCTCGGGTCATGATGTCTACATTATTAAATTAATTGGGTTTTTTTTTCAAAGCCTAGACTAATGTCTAATTTTTAGCCTAAATCCACATGAAATAAAACTAAGATTCTTTTTTGTAAAATACGCATGAGGGAACCAATAGTCCTACCCAAATGAATATCCTGATTTATGTATGTATATTTTCTATGGTTGCTTTTGGACAATTTGCTTATGTAATAATTAAGTAGGTTTGTTTTGTTTTTTTTATCGCTTTATCTATGTGAATGGGATGTTTGCTTAATTTTAATCGCCTTGCATCATATGAGAGAGGGGAGAGGATTAAATGTGAAACCCAATTATAAAAGAAACACCTAACCAAGATGCCTAATAAGAGTGATGTCCCAAACACCAATCTCTTTTTGGGCACCAAAACATCGAGATTTATTTCCTAATGTTCTATTGGGTGGTGACTCCATGATACCTATCTCTTTTAGGTCTATCAGTAAATGCCTTCATGGGTTGACTATCAATAATAATATAAGCTTGATCCCTTTTTATTATGAAGCAATCAATTTATAAATTAAGTGAGTATAAGCTAGTCCCGAACCTAAAAGCGGGCCTCCAAGAGT